>OY720452.1:56921041-57236041 GCA_963082715.1 Harpalus rubripes
GTAGGGATCCCCCATATGACCCAATGGAGTACGTATTTTTTTTATGTAGGTTAACCTACATAAAAAAAAAACGTAGATGACATCATATTAATATCCCGGCAGAGCATTTGGAAATATTACTTAACACATTTAATGATTTTCATTCAAAAATACAATTCACCATGGAATTGGAAACCGAAAATCAAATTCCATTCTTGGATGTGTTATTAATACATAATACCGACAATTCCATCAGTCATAAATGGTTCAGAAAACCATGTGCTTCCACCAGGCTTTTAAACTTTAAATCATACCATCCCATTCATCAAAAGGTGAATGTGGCTAAAAATATGATGCACCGTGAACTGAAATTAACCAGTCAAGAATACCATACTGAAATTAAACAGAAGATACGACATCTGCTCACTGTCAATAATTTTCCAATAAAATTAACCAACAAAATTTTAAACTCATCTACAGCTGACAATGTGAATTCAAGCAGGAACAATAACAACAACGACATGAGACACGTGTCATTGCCTTTCATAAAAGAATTAGCGCCAAAATTAAAAAAAAATTAATTAAAAACAAACTAGACATGGAAGTAACATTTAGACAACAAAAAAATGTTTCGCATTTATTCAGTAAAATTAAAGAACTAGTAAAGAACAACAATCAAACCTGATATACAAAATACCATGCAAGGATTGTAACGCTCTATATACCGGTCAAACTAAACGGTACTTAAAGATACGTTTGGATGAACATAAAAAGAATTCAAATAACACTAACAAAAATATCAAATGTGCCCTAGTAGAACATGTGAAAAACAATCAACATGAATTTGATTATGACAACGCCAAGATTATTAAAAATCTGATGTGGCCAGCACATTACCTTCCGTCAGTTCTATGTATTTTGTACAAATTTCATACGGAAAGTTCCTTGTTAAATTAAATACATATTCTATGTCTTTTACATTACCTTCCGGCAGTTGCATGTATTTTATGCAAATTTCATACAGAAAATTATTATTTTGTTACGTTTTCTATATACAGTGTATAATGTATCTGCAGAAATAAAAGATTTATTATTATTTCTTGTACATTACCTTAAAGCAGTTGTATGTATTTTATACAAATTCCATACAGAAAGCAAAAAAATCCTATATTTCCAGTAAAATTATAAGACAGACACACTATGTCAATTTCACTTGACACTGACATCTTTCAATCAGAATTTTCTCAATATAGTAGCTGTTTCCACAGCTATGGTTACTTTATGAAATTTAATTTCTTTATAATTTTTTAACTCTATATCCATTTAATATTAAGTATAAAATGCAGTCAAATCGTATAGAGAATAAAATATTCTTTAATATTTATAATAACATCAAATGTGAAAATAGTATATTATGTGGCAAGTGTGTGAAGCTGAAGTTTTTACATGAGGGTGGAGATTGCGACACGAGCCGAAGGCGAGTGTTGCAAACCACCCGAATGTAAAATAGGCTTCACACACGTGTTACATACTATACTTTTTCTACGACCTTGCAATAAATTATAATTTTTTCTTCACATTGTCATTCTTTTAACGTAAAGCCTCTGCATTAGTGACTTGTGTAACCATGTTTACCAACGGTACGGGGGTTTAACAGCTTTATTTTATTAAAACACAAGTCATTTTATAATATTTAAAATAATGAACACAATTTTTCATTTCAGAACGTGGTTTAATAACAAGATTGCTATAATCTGTAATATCATAAAATTTGTATTAGATTGCTTAGAAATTTTTTATTTATTGCTTCTGATTGCTTGTTGGACTTAGATTTATATTTAACACAAAGTTGTAAATTTAGAATTACAAAATTTATTTTATTTATATAAATTAATTACACATTTCTCACGAAGTTGTTATTTCTTCGGACCATTTACCATCACATGATTTACGTATATATACTGATATTCATTGTATGTGTTTATACTGAATTATTTACTTCACGCACAGTGTGCGTGAAGTAACACTTCACGCATAGTGTTCAAAAAATCAAACTTCACACATGAAAATTAGTACGTGAAGTACTCACTTCACGCATGGGAGTAGAAAAAATTATATTTAACATAGTTTTTTCAAGAAAAACTGTTAAAATCTTCAAATGATGGTACTTCCGGTTGTCCAATTCTAACCAAAATCTAATCAGCTCTTCACATGGATGTAACGAAGAGAAATACGAAAGAATTATAATTTTTAGAATTGTAGTATGAAAGTTATCGTAGACGAAAATTTTGTTATATACACACACACGGACACACATACACATACACACACACACACACACACACACACACACACACACACACACACACACACACACACACACACACACACACACACACACACACACACACACACACACACACACACACACACACACACACACACACACACACACACACACACACACACACACACACACACACACACACACACACACACACACACACACACACACACACACACACACACACACACACACACACACACACACACACACACACACACACACACACACACACACACACACACACACACACACACACACACACACACACACACACACACACACACACACACACACACACACACACACACACACACACACACACACACACACACACACACACACACACACACACACACACACACACACACACACACACACACACACACACACACACACACACACACACACACACACACACACACACACACACACACACACACACACACACACACACACACACACACACACACACACACACACACACACACACACACACACACACACACACACACACACACACACACACACACACACACACACACACACACACACACACACACACACACACACACACACACACACACACACACACACACACACACACACACACACACACACACACACACACACACACACACACACACACACACACACACACACACACACACACACACACACACACACACACACACACACACACACACACACACACACACACACACACACACACACACACACACACACACACACACACACACACACACACACACACACACACACACACACACACACACACACACACACACACACACACACACACACACACACACACACACACACACACACACACACACACACACACACACACACACACACACACACACACACACACACACACACACACACACACACACACACACACACACACACACACACACACACACACACACACACACACACACACACACATACAGACATCATCGTAAAAATAGTAAAATCGTATTGTAGGCACCCTAAAACGTGCTCATTCATCAAAAACTCATCACCGAATTTTTTGACCAAAGACAATACCTTCCTTACCTAAAGGTGACGGAAGGTAAAAAAGAATCGAACTTACACAAAAGACTCACTTTAGAAATGATATATATTAAATCCGATGAAAATAACATTAATCACCAGACATAGACAATTTAAGTGTAATCTACCACAATTTTATAAATTATTACAAAAATAATCCATAACAAATGTTCACAGTGTTACTATGTTTCCAACAACACTTGTATGTTAGTAATTTGTCTATCTTAATAGTTCATTTCTTGTTAACTTAAGTACTCTATTTAAAAAACCTTCGTATTGGACAATGTTAATTAATCCTTGACTTAACTTTACTTGCTTGTCCTTGTTATAAATTTTTCTTACATCTTTGAGTACACGTTTTTTCTCAAATTCAGAACGTTTTAAATTTTTTTAGTAAAGTTGTTTGAGGTTTCTTTGAGTTCCAGCTTAAAATTATTTGACTTGATATATTTATAAATACAATATATTTAATACATTTCAATTTGTTATCTCCATTGGGTCATATGGGGGATCCCTACGTTACCGTTTATAATCATTGACCATTTCTGTAAGTTAAAAAAAGTATTTCATATATTTTGTTGTAAATTTTTATGTAAATAAGTGTACCTTGTTAATAGTGTAAATTTCATGTTTGTATTTCCATGTATACTTTTAGAGCCCTGAGGAAGACTGTAGTACAGTCGAAACGTAGGCCAGGAAATAAATTATTTACATTAGACTGCGTGTCCGATCATTTCCCAGTTTTCCATTATAAATAAAGCCCAGTTTGGTTTTAGGTCCAACAAAACTACACTAGATGCAATTCACAAATCAGTGCAGTATATTGCAGATAAAATGGATGTAGGTGAACATCCAATCAGTATCTTTTGCGATTTGTCCAAAGCTTTCGATTGCGTTCGTCACTCAAAGCTACTGACCAAACTTTATTCTTATGGAATTAGAGGTGTACCCCTAGAATGGATCAGGTCTTTTGTTGAAAATCGCCGACAATTTGTTTCTATTAATAGCTATGAAAATAACACTATTAAAAATATTAATTTTACTATTATAGTAAATGACATAGGTGTACCACAAGGATGTGTCCTGTCACCTGTGTTATTTATTATATATATCAACGACATAAGGTCAGTTTTTGGAGATGAATGTCATATAACTCTATATGCGGACGATACTTCCATAATTTTGTCTGATGGAGATAATGTATTGTTGCAACAAAAGTGTGAGAACTGCCTGAACGCTTTATCAAGTTGGTTTTGTGATAATGATCTTTATTTGAATTTATCAAAAACTCATTATCTACGATTTCATTTTCCTCAATGTAGAGAAAACTTAAATATGATTTTCGAAATTAATGAGAATCAAATTAAAAGATCTAATAATGGTAACTTTCTCGGTTATATTTTCGATGAAAATTTAAATGGTAAAAATCATACTGATAAACTTGTTTCAAAACTCGGACCTATATGTTACCATTTGGCACTTAGGTAGTATTCTTACGAAACAACAACTCATTACACTGTACTATGCCCAAGTAAATTCAAGATTACGTTACGCTATCTGCTTTTGGGGAACGTCATCGTCAGCATGTAGTGTGTTCATCATCCAAAAACGAATTATTAGAACCATAGCTGGTGTCTCCCGCACTGACTCTTGTAGACTTCTTTTTAAAAAATTTAAAATTCTTACATTAGTATCTCTTTATATATTTGAAGTTTGTTTATACATTTTTATCAACAAAAATAATTTCAAACTTAGTTCCAGTATTCACACTTTTAATACTAGACAAAAACAGCTATTTTATATACCGAATATAAAACATAATTCTCTAAATTCTTTACCGGATGTTAAAGGGTTAAAGGTTTTTAATAAACTACCCACCATAATAAAGGTAGAATGCAATAAAATTAAATTTAAAAAACTTCTTAAAAACTATCTTATAGAGAAAAGCTACTACACACTAAATGAATTTTTTACAGACAATACTGATCGGGCTCAATACTGAAAACATCTCCTATTATTTACTAATATTCTATACCAATGTATGTAATATATAAATAATAATATTCTTTATTGTATATAAACCTTAAGTTATTACAATTGATGATGGAAGTGAGTCATTTTTGCCATATATTTTGTAATATATAAATTTTATAATATTGTTTGACGTATTCAATACACGTACACAACATGTCGATGAATAAATTGCTATTATTATTATTATTATTATTATTATTAATATTATTATTATTATTATTATTATTATTATTATTATTATTATTATTAATAATAATATTATTATTATTATTATTATTATTATTATTATTATTATTATTATTATTATTATTATTATTATTATTATTATTATTATTATTATTATATTTACCTACAGTCACAACCGTATAACTTATAACATTCATATCCCTTGAAATATCTTTTACCTAATTAATATGAAATTATTTTTCAGAATTATTAGAAATTTACACTTTGTTAAGTTAAAATAGAACCAAAGAAAAAAAACATGATACCCATATTTATTTTGACATAGTCCTACAATTTCCCAACATGATATATTTATTTTGTCATAGTCCTCATAATTTCATTAAATCGTCAATAATCATTAACTTTAAATTTCCTGATATACTTGTCTCTATTTTCTTCAAAGCTTGATGAAAAGTTATTAACAAAATATGATTTTCCACTACCAGAAGGACCAGGAACTATGGTCGTAAAAGGATGTTTGAAAGGTATAATTATACTGATCAGTCAAAAGTTAATATAAAACCATTAAACTAACATTTATTGAGTAAAGTAAAAAAATATAACAGTTATTTTTATAAGTATCAATTCAATTTTTACTTCCTTGTACGAAGTAAAGGAAGTATTGTAATCGCGAAAAATTTCGGTTTTGAGATTTCAACGGAAATATCCATTTTGACCATCCCTGAATCCATTTTGACTTATTTCGTCGTGACGTCTGTACGTACGTACGTACGTACGTGCGTACGTGCGTATGTATCTCGCATAACTCAAAAACGGTAAGCCGTAGAAAGTTGAAATTTTGTATTTAGGACTGCTATAACATCTAGTTGTGCACCTCCCTTTTTGGTCATTGCATAATTTCTAGGAATGGTACTTTATTTGAAGCCTATAATAGATTTTAATGAAAAACTATCTTAAAATATAATCTAACACTTTTCAAATTTGGTATATAAGACTTTTATGTCAATTGGAATAACATAGTGGATTTTGGTTAAAACAGGCTAACCGGAAGTGGCATATTACCTGAAGGTGTTAACAGTTTTTCTTCAATAAAATGGTTTCATTTTGATTTTAGAAATAAATGCTTCAAATAAAATTTTTAGAGAATTAAATTCTGTGTCTAGCACATCAAGTATTATTAAATTAGCCCTTTGTATAAGCGAGATATGTATATTTAAAACTTATATAATTTTTGGTTTTTGTAATGAAGCTTGCTATGGATTAGGACAAAAAATAACAAAAAAATAAAAAATAGATGCTAATGTCAAATTACGTCAAATATGTGCAATTATATACTTGGGTCTATACTTCATATTGGTCTTGTGTACAAGGAAGTCGTGTGGTGTCCACATCAGATTTTTTATTTAAAGAATAGCAACATAAGAAGACAATATTACAAACATATAAAGAAATAATTTTTACTATATACATATGTATAAAAAAATAAATTATTTTACACACATTATTATTAATAAAATTGACGGTTTGAAAATTTCTGATTTATAAATTATACCAATTCTTCGTTTTACACCAATCATCATGAAAATTATTTATTGCTTTTTTATCAGCTACAATGATATCATTAAAATTAAAATAATCAAAGTCATGCTGTTCTGCGATTTCATTATCTCTATCCAATTCATTTCCTGGGCCAAAATAAAAATGTTTTGAAAAATTCATGTTAATAAAATGCTACTGAATATGGTACTAACACTTTAACTCTTAAACTACGACTGACATATCACAAGAAAATTTTAGAACAAATTTCGTTAGCAGAAGAATATTTTATTATACATACATTATTGGAGAAAGCGACATATCCAAGGGTAACTGATTCTAAAAATGTTTCCAAAAAATATTACCACGTAATTGAAGTTATATAAAAACTTACACTTATTAACTCAGGTATCGCACACAAATTTTCTTATCATTAGAAAATATCCACAATATAATTTAAGTATCTGTAATGAAATACTCATTAGTTTATTACATTTAAAAATAAATTGTCAAATCGAAGACTAACCCTGAACTCTGATGCAAAACCAAAAGATGTCAGTGTCAAGTGACATTCGTAGCATATTTATGTTATAATTTTACTCGAAACCTCGAAATATAGGATATTTTTGCTCGAATCTTTCTGTATGGAATTTGTGTAAAATACATATAACTGTCGAAAGGTAATGTACATACAAGAAATTGAGAATCTTTTGCAAGGATTTTATAGAAAATACAAAGGCATTTACGAAAATTCTACCGATAGGTATCGCATCTACTGACTGTGTTCGAAAACACGAGTGGTAAAAAGTTACAATATCTACCAGATCCATCTACCGGATTTATGAAGAATCTAATCTCAAAAAAAAGGTAGTGATGCAAAGCGAAGCGCGCGCGTTAAAAGTTTGTTAACTATATCAAATTCTACCGTGTTTACCACTTGCGTTCTTAAAATATCGATTCCGGTAGCTATAACCTGATAAACAGCTGTTTACCAGTAACAGTTCACCGGTAGAATTTTCGTATAACTGACGGAAGGTAATGTGCAGGCCACATCAGATTTTTTATTTGTATATTTACGAGTATGTGCAACATAAAGTTTTATTATACTCTACATCACTATCTTACACGGAAGAACTTTCTAATAATTTCTGGCAATTGTCAATATGATTTTATTTTTAGAATCCATATTATTTGCACTGATATTCGTATGCACTTGCTCCTGTAGTCGGTGCACAAAAGTGCGCACTCACTGCGAACTTAGTGCAATTTCACGACAAGCCGGAAACGCTACCACGAAGAAAATGTAAACATATAAGTATGATGAAAACAAAACGAGAACTCAGTGCACGTTAGTGCGCACTGAAATCAGAAGCTAAAAAGGCTATATGTTAGATACATCTATTGTTCTGGCAATATCTTATTCTATTAAAACAATAGATGTCTGATTATTTTGAAAAGGGTCTTTCTGCTGATAGATGTAAGGTCATTTAATATATTTGGAACATGTGGCTCTATTAAAATAAAAATATTTTTTGACGTGCGTGCCGGGCCTCTTGAGGCACCGGGCCGTGGTCCGCGGAACACGCGGAACACCGATAATTACGTCACTGATTGTACTCCATACCAGGAGGCATTTAAAATGATCTTAGCAACAGGATTCAGGGATGTATTTAAAAAAATTAATACCGCAAATTCTACTTCGTTCGTCTCAGATGTAAGCAACAAGCAACCCTCGAGTCGGAATTACTGTTAGTGGACATTAAAAATAATCCTATTTCATTGAATTGCCAAACCAAATAGTTAAGAGATCAAAATATTTTGTTATAATTAACATAAACGAAAAATGTTTCAAATATTTTAAACGCACTCCTGTTTTGGTATTCAGTTACCCTAGTCGGCTGTCTATTTTCAGCCAAACATAGTAATGTATTTCTGTGCTTTTCTAATCCAGTATTTAAATGGGTTCATGCAAAATTTCATACCTCAATTCAATATTTAGTATAATTCTATTCTTCTCTAAGGTTAAAAAAACCCCATCTATAAAATAATTTAAACGTTAACTTTCATTCGCTAGTCATACCATACACACCGAGCTTGTCATTTGTTCGCTAACTTAGTATGTACGCGGTTTCTTTATGGTTCTCGATATCCCTTGGACACTTGGACGCGTTATCCAGGACATCTGTATGTGCCGGACAACATTATTAATAATAATTAGTTTAAATATGTAATGTGCAAGAAGTATCAAAATTTATAGTAGGATTCTGAAACCAGCGTTAAATAACAACGTTCGGCGTTAAGTAACGATAGTAACGTTCACGTTTCAGCGTTAAATCGGTATTCTGAAACACTGGCGTGAAAGTGGATCGTTAAAAACGCCAGCGTTAATTCACGTCAAATACATTCATATGATCTTTCCCTTTTAAAATTTTCAACCAATAAAAAGCGGTTAAACATAACAAAAATTACATTTATCTGTCTATTTTAAAAGCATATGTCAAACCTGTGTGTCAAACGTCAAGTAAACGAATATATTTACTGCGTGTAGGTATTTTGTGCTAAAATATATTTCTATTTATTTACATATGTTAATAAAAGACGATTAAAGTAGCTAGTAGTATTTTACAAAAATAGATAAGAAAAACACACGTATTAATTTATACAGTATACCTACAAGAATGGAGACTTGTGGAATTGTTTATAATATTATCAATAATATTAGCCTTAGCCAGTCTGCAGTTAGATGTTAGAAGATTTATGAAAGAAGTTACTTTGCAATGGAAAATTAAACACCTACTGACTTTACGAATAAGATTTCCAATAACTGGCGAAGAAAAAAATATTTTAAAATATTTGATCTATTTATAAACATTTACTAATTTTAGTATAGGTACCAGTAATCAATTACTTTTCTAATACATCAATAATTTTCTGTATTTTTTCCTATGTTACATTGTTATAATCAGTATAGGTATTCTTTGTTGTAATCAAACACAATTTTGTTTGTTATAATCAGAATTTCTTCATGGAAATAATAATTAAATAACCCTTTCCTGGAAAGTATTTTTTGTCGTAATACTCGTACAACATAAAAATCAAAATACTTTACATTCTTGAAACCAACACAAAATTGCTTTTATTCACTTCACTTTTTAGTACTTATATACATCAGTCATTTTCTATGACGTTAGGTACATTATTGTATTGAATTCTAATTTTTCATACTCTTGTGGACTCGTTTGTGATTTGAACACTGTAATGCTAAAATAATATATATTATAAGGCTATGTTAACAATATATTACTTATAAATAATAAACAATTATATATAACATGAATAACTATACTCACTGTTAATAAAATATACTTCTTACAAGTACATATAGCAGTACACGAAAAATATCAGGGCTATTTAGACCATAAAACTCACAGACAACCCGTCGTTTTCCCTGTTAACGCTTCGATATATCCAGCGTGAATTAACGCCGACTAGCAGCGTTAACGTTAAGTAACGCTGAGTTTCAGAATACCACAGCTGTCAAAATCAGAGTTAATTCACGTTAACGCCAGAAGATAATTAACGCTGGGTTTCAGAATCCCATTATTAATTTAATGAAGAAACTGTAAAAATAACTACAATTTTTTACTTTTCTTACTTACCAGTATTGCGGGTGGAAGGCAATCGAAAGAAAAAAATGTATTACCACCAATGCAATATGATAATATACATAACATAATTTATTGTTTTACACTGAAAAACGTTAGAAATGCAATAAAATTGTGTATGTTGTCGTGTCTCCGTCGTCGATTTAATATGTTTTGGTAGAATTAAATCCCATGCAGTTAATAATTGCTGGCTGTATCCATATTCATGAAGTGCACCCCATGTAGTATTTTATTTGGAAATTAATGACCGAACATAACTGGCTGAGAATAGTAATTATCATCAGTGTGTTTAAATCGCAGTAGCTATGCTGCGCATTCAACTGTTGAGCGAATGCGTTTCGTATTTCGAGAAGGGGAAAGCAAAGCTGCATTTCTCTATCTGATTATGATTTTGTTTTGCATTTTGTAACCGTTAATGACTGGATGACTAATTGGGAACCAGGGTAGCTTTGTTTTCACACTTTCGGGGTGCTAATAACACTAAAAACGCCAAGTAAAATTAATTTTTTGTTTGTATTGTACTGTTAATTATGAATTATTATTTATGTGATCACAATATAAAAGCTTTATATGTTCTGTAAAATCTGAAAATGCCCTGTTTTGTATACGAAAAATAAATATAAAAACTCAATCAGTTTGTTTACACAACATTTAAGAAACTACTTACATATTATTTTCTATTTCAGTTTTCCTATAGGTCTATAAAAGCACTGTAAACACGTCGGTTAGAAGAGCTATAAACGCACTGTTTGATACAATCAATGCAATGTATTAATGTATACAATCAGACAAAATTCACAACACATAATATACAAACTGTCAAAATGTGAAATATCAATTGTCATATTTTGACGTCACATTTAAAAATCTTATTGTAAAATTACCTCAATAGAAAAATAGTATTAAAAACATGTTTCATAAGTATGTATTCCTCGACTGGATCAAAGTATTACGGGGAAAACTTGGAGAAACAGTCGGATGAAAATTGTTTTATTACATAGCCGACGTTTCGGCACCAAATATGCCTTCTTCAGGGAAATGTAAACTTACTCAGAAGAAATTTATTTGTAATTCAACATTTAAAAAAAAAAAAAATTCAACTCAGGGCCACTTAAACAATCATTAGATAAATCTAGTATATCGCTATACCAGGTATAAAACTGAAAATTGTATTTTACATACCTCGGATAAACCTCAGATAGAATAAACACCAGTATTTCTTATCCCATGGAAATCAGTCGTATAAACCTCGGATAACTTTATCCCTTGTTCTTGTGGATACCACGTAAATACAAACGATGTGTCGTTATTCATACATTTGATAGATGTCAATCAAAGTATTTCATCATCACTGTCAGAATGAAAAATATCATTTATATCATCTAACATCGTGAAAATACAAATTAGAAGGTAGAAATAATAATAATATTGAAGAAAAATAGTCTAACAAGAAGATAATTTTACTGTGTCAGTACCAACCTAAAGTGAATTCACGTAATTCTTGATATAACTATCTGATAGATAAAAATGCATTGTAAAAGACAGTCTTGTTTAGCAAAGGTATAATTACTATAGGATAAAGTAATACCTCCGATAGCTATACCATAGTTTATCCATCAATTGTAAAAGTGGGCCTCAGTAAGCTTACATTTCCCTGAAGAAGGCATATTTGGTGCCGAAACGTCGGTTATGTCATAAAACAATTTTCATCAGACTGTTTTTCTCCAAGTTTTCCCAGTATGTTTCACAAGGCCTGTTAACGCATACTCGTCGTTTGTAAAACTTGGAATCGTACATTAACAGATTGCCATATGATACTTGGTTTTTAATGTAGGTACTATTGTATATTCCAATCTCCTTCGAATTTTTAATGCCATTTACTCGTACATCTACGCTACACATCTACCATCTACTCTATTCCAAATTCTTACTACTTTTTTTTTTTATTATTTAACAATAATTTGCTTTTGGGGAAGGACTCCATACAATACCAAAAAAGTCAATCTGGATAAGTTTATTTTTAAATACTGTTAAAATTATGACAATTATTTTCTTATCAATGTATTGTTGTTCCCAAACGTGGTAAAAATCTGCTGATTCTAGGAAGTTTTTTATTTTATTACACTAGGACTAGGATAATTAATTTTTCACAATTTCGACCACCATCTTAGAGTATGCCTCCAAATTTTTATGATTTACTAGCCGTACCAGTTTGTACTCGTATATTATAAATATTTGAAGAGTTTGTGAGAATTATGAAAATTGATTTTATAAATTGAAGTTGACATTTTTGTGATATACTAATTTGATCAAATCCCCAAATTTCTGTGGAATAGTGCCGTTTGACTTAGCTTTGCTTAAAATATTTCTTACTTTTTATACAGCTAGGACAGATTTTTAAAAAATTTCGATAGCTGCTCCTCTAATTCTTACTAGTTATAGAAGACCCGGCATCCTCACCTAATTTGGCAATACGCTACTTTTAGTTAGGGGGTGGCATGTTTTAGGAATGTCTGTAATAGTACAATTCAAAATAAGATTGGTTAGGAGTTTTAAGAAGTAGACGAAAATAATAGTGAAGTGTTATATTGTTGAAGGGAAATATGCTTAAATAGGTACTTTAAAATTATTTAAAATAAAATATGAACTATGTGTCTTATTCTCAATAATTCTAGCGTTACTAACGTACCTAATTATATTTTTCAATAATTTCTTTTCAAATTTAAATAGGTGCTATCCCTTTTTTGCACCCTTTGCCCAATTTCACAATCCATTTTCCAAAATCTGAAAACTATAATTTCACTAACAACCCTTAACTCATACTAAATCTGCTTTCAGAATTCTCCCTATCTGAAAATTTCAAAACACAAATTTACAAGTGTATGCGACGCGTCTCGCATAAGCGCCCAAGTTCGTAGGGGTTGATCGTCGCGTGTCTTCGTATCAATACATTATTACGTCATTACGGGGCGCGTGGCGGCCGACAGGCATATGTTTCATACACGATTTCACCCGAACATGGCTAATCAAAACCGAAATTCCTATCGAGCGGCACACAAGGAGAACGGTAAAAGCGAAGGATGTAATGTGCGAACCGCTTCGTGGTGATACAGTTAGGGGGCTACACTACAATGTTATTGGTCAGTGGAGCAAAAGTCAAGCTGTTAGGGTGGAATGAATAAAATGCTGAGATTTCAAGGGGGGTTATTGTTACATGATAGAGAAACTGTCATTTTTATTTTCGGGGGACTTGGATTCTAGTATTGTTCTATTTTACTAAGAAGGAGGATGAAATTTATTGGTTGTTACACGAAAATAATGGCGCACTAAATGTAATATACAAAATTTAGGGCCCTAATAACAATATTCTCACAATTTATATTCATATCCACTTATAGCCGATATCTTTTTCACCACAAATTTGTTTTCTAGTACTTTTCTATAGAATAAAACTGTTTTTTATTTTCTTTTAATTCGAAATTCAATCGAATTTCTAAGTCCACTGAGAAGGCAATATTCTACAGTAATAATTCTTCACAATGTGGATTTAAAAATGATCACAAGTTCTATCCTACAGTATTCTAAGTCTGTCTTCTCTTTTAACTTATAGCGAATGGGATTTTGCCGGCCTTCGTAGCAGAAAATTTTGTAATAAGCTTACAAAATCTGGGAGGCAGAACCGCTTTAGAATATTCCACATTAGCGCAAGTGTTATCATGGTTCTAATTATTTGATATTGAATTTGGCCAAAATAAGTATTATAGAAATTAAAAGTGGTAATAAATATTCATAGTTAAATTAATCAAAGTAAATAATTTTTTAAGTTTTTACTAATTCTGGCCTGGCCGGTCAGAAACAAAATTTCTCATTGTACGCGGCTGATCGTATCATCATTGAAGTCAAATCAATTCACTATTAGTTGAAACAGACTATGCATTCAAAAAGAAATTAACCAAACCTACTGGTATGAACAATGGGTTGCATATGTCACAGGCTGACTAATTTAGTAAAAATCAAAATATACGATGGCTAAACCTAGCCTATTTCACTTTGAAAAAGAATGTAAGTCATTATTTTCAGAACAATATTTTAAATATAAACTGTATTGTAAAAAAATTAAATTATTTGAAATGAAATATCTTTCATATTACAGTTGAAAATTTTATCCATAACATTTAAGTACTGAATCTGAAGATGAAGGCACGGAAAGAGAAGAAAACGTGAATTGTAAACATGATTGCAGATTGTGAAATAACTATTTAGTAACCTCGGTCTCTCGGGTCACGCTAGAATTATTGAGAATAAGACACATGGGACATATTTTTTATAATTTATTTTAAATAATTTTTAAGTAGTTCCCTTTCTTTTGTTCCACTTCTTAAAAGCTCCCAAACAAACTTCCTTTGGAATGCTGAATGCTTTCAAAATAATGATACGTTTTGTCAAATCAGGTAAGTATGGCGGGTATTCTATTATTTTTATTGCCAAAAACTGTAGAAAATGTCGTCTAGTTAATTCTATATTTTCACTAACAACGATACTTTAAAAAATTATTAATTAAGTTTAACTAATTTAACTTTCCCAATTTAATTCCAAATGACAGAAAAATATCTTTTTAAAACTATACTATACCGGGTGTTTTTTTTTTCAAAGTGTACCTAAGAAGATTAACAAGGGAAATCTGTTTACAAAAAACTAATTCCCATGTTAATCTCCTATATACACCTTGATTAATTCTGGCGTAAACCTTGCATCGTATTGTGATCGTATCGTTATCGTATCGTATAATCGTGATTGTATTGCTATTGTAAATCAAGACTTTGGAGCCGTTTTGAAATACGAGTAGAAATAATTTTTTAAAAAAGCAATGAGTAAAATACTTATTTAATGCCCAGTTTTATAAAAGATGGATAAGTAAATTACTAGCAAAGTAAAATTTACTCTTAAAGTAAAATAGTTTATTCCAGAGATTTTCGTTTTATAAAGCAAGAATAAAAATACTAGCTAAATAAATCTACAGAATAAATTACTCCACCGATTTTCAAGGAAGTAAATTTTATTCTGTAGAATAAATTTGACACATCATATTAATTAAATTAAATTCATTGTAAATTTCATATCTTTCATTATTTTTACATTTATTTATTTATATCCAATATATTTGCTTTGTCTATTTCTGTGTAATTTTTTCCCAGTTCTCTCTTTTTCCACGTTAGTTGACACCTGGCACTTTATGACACACTTTATTTTCTATTTTGACTTTTGGATTTATTTCGTGTCAGGAACATACCGAATACAAAATAAAATATTATTAAAACATTCTGCGGCACATTGCTTGGAATAGATCCTCTTCAGTTGGAGATTAACATTATCGTCAGTAGTGGTTTAAAGGGATACCGTCTGGTAATGTTTTATCCTGGTTTTATCAATGTCTCTTATGCTCCAATAGTGGAAAGATTAGCCGGTATAAGAAATCGTAGCCTGAGTGTACTACGGTATTCACACACTCTTCATGAAGGCTCTTTTCCTTGTCCCCAGTTAAAATTGTAGTTGCAAATTCATAAAAAAATAAAATTTTATTACCACTCTGGCCTATAGATTCTTAATATAGTGAAAAACAATATTAAATGCATATAATTACAGAAAATATTTATATGCAAAAATCACAAAATAATGACAGATGTTATGTCTCTGTCGGTAAATCACTAGGATAAAATATTTACTCTGCAAGTAGTTATTTTACTCTGTAACTTGTTTTATAAAAGACATTTTTAATTACTTGTCGATTAAATTTACTTTCAAAGTAATAACTCAGCAGTTTATTCGATGTTTATAAAACCGGGCATAAAACTAATAAATTATTTTCTTTCAAAATTTTATTGAGATATTAAAATACAGGAAAAACTTGAGTATGAAATAGCTATTTTTAGTACAAGTGAGCAAAGTATATCTTTTTCTCACGCGTCCAGAAATTGGCCGCACGAGCAAAGCGAGTGCGATGGCTGGACAAGTGAGAAAAAGACATGCTCACGTGTGCTAAACATGATTTTTTCCACAATCTTGAAATACAATTTTCCCAAAAAATTAAAACATTGTACTTTGTTTATTAATGAAAAACTCAGAAGTACAATATGTTTACAATTGAATTTAATTAACTAAAAATAAATACAAAAAAAAATATTCCATCATGTAGAATGGTAGATATTTATGGTTCAATTTGTAACTCCACCAAAATTTATGACTCCTAATGTACAGGCTGTCTCATTTTCGATGTTTTTTTAAGGTATCTCGGGTAATATTAATGATAGAGTAAAACCATTTGCACGTTCCAGGGTCAACTTTTCCAGAAATGTTTAATAGTCACCACAGGAATTTTCGATCTTCTTTTGTTTCTGAGCTACAGGCAAAAACTCGTTTTTCGCTTATTTTGAAAATATTTCATATCTTATTTATTATGATAGTTAGAGAAAAAATGTTTTTACAAAATTTTACCGTTTTTTAAATAGGATAAAATGACGTAATTAGATTTTTTGAAAACATAATAATTCTCGAAAATTAATAGATATTGAATCAAAATAAACAAATGATGATTTGTAATAAATTTTTTCATTTGTTTCTTGATAATTTCCAATATTTTCACCTCAATAAATTAATAATTCGTCTTTTATTAATGTTTAAAACAAAAGAATGTAGACTTGTTATATATCATTGAAAAGCTTATAAAATAAGCAAAAAGAGGAGACTATTTTCAATATGGATTCCCATTTAAAAAATCATAAGTTTGTGTTATAGCTCGAGAATTATTAAGTTTTCAAAAAATCTAATTACACGATTTTATTCTATTTAAAAAACGGTAAAATTTTGGTAAAAATATTTTTTCTTTAACAATCATAATAAATAAGATATGATATATTTTCAAAATGAGCGAAAAACGAGTTTTTTGCCTGTAGCTCAGAAACAAAAGAAGATCGAAAATACCTGTGGTGACTATTAAACTTTTCTCGAAAATGACCCTGCAATGTGCAAACGGTTTCGCTCTATCATTAATATTACCCGAGATACCTTAAAAAAACATCGAAAATGAGACACCCTGTACATGGATTAATAATTTCTTGAAATGTAAGTCTTGATGGTATTATATGAGAAATTTCTAGTTCATTATCGACGTCACTAATAGTTGATGAATCACATGAAATCAGTGTGCTCGGAGTATGCAACCAATTATACGCTTGTGTATTTTGCTCACTTGTGAAGAAAGTTATTTACCAGAGACAACTATATAAAGAGAGATTGGAAACTCAATGCTTTTGTATCGTCATAAAGTTCGCCATCTATCAACATATGCAACTAACTAAACCACGGTAACTAGATCTTTAAACTGTTGACCGTGTGTTTTAATTTTTTTAATATTTGAAAGAAAAAGAAAAACTCATAATATGTATTATGAACATTTATTTACCATATATAATGTACAGATTTTCAATTGAAAAAGAACAATTAGTAGGTATGTAAATAATATTAATAACAGAGTTTAATAGTATTTATCCAGATAATTATTTTGAGGAATAGTGTACCTCTTCGCGAGATTCAAGTCCTAATTTGTGTACTGTAATATCTGAGCCATATTTTTATATCTACGTATATGTGATGTAAACTAAAAGGAACACAATCGGATATGTACATCGCCGTATTAGTGTTATTTTTTTTAAAGAATTTTGAAATCTTATTTAAAGATGTGTTGACGTACGCATTTCATAGGTGAAAAAAGGATCGAAAATTGGGAGCTAAGGAATATCAACCTCCAACATCTTCGTAGTTCTTCACATAACTCATTTAGTCGTAACTTTATGAACGATATTGTCAGCTTTTATGTACTACTGCGGATTTTTAGTTCTTTTTGCTTTGGTTCCTTTCTTTTCTCATATAGAATTCTTCCGAAGAATTGCAAATGCTCAAGTTCATTTGATGAATGTTCAACAGGATATTTATTTGTTCTCCATGAAATTCTACACAAACATATATAAGAAAAACTTACAAATATTATTATATATAAAGTAATTAATGTTCACAAGATACCCTACGAGTTCTCTATATGTTTTAAACATATAAAAATTCAAATAATGCGGGATCAGAAATTATGTATGTCATGTCAGCTTATAAATTTTTCAGTTTGACGTTTAAATTTTCCATTATATTTTTTTGCATTGCCTCCTATGTTAAGTCTTCGTCATTTTTGTGATTTTGCTGCCCTCTGAAGAAATATACAAGGAACTATTTTCCCCGTGCTCCGTTTACCTCTCATCACCAAAAACTTTGTTACAAGGCCACCCATAAGTCTATCCAATCTCTCTTTAGATAGTTGTGTCTGTTATTTACTTTGCTCACTTGTGAAGAAAATTATTTACTTTGCTCACTTGTGATTCAATATGCCACTTTGCTCACTATTTTCAGTTGAATAATAATGAATTTTGCTCACGATTGTGGAAAAATAATTTTACTTTGGCGGAAAAATAATTTTACTTTGGCGGAAAAATAATTTTACTTTGGCGGAATTAGACCTAAATTTGTCATTATTACATTGATAAACTCATTGTTAGTTTCCCATGTCCCTGACTTTGTAAGACAGGCATATGGTACAAAATCTCAACCTCACATAAATGTTCTTTCCCTTCAGATTTTCTTTTCTTTGGTCAAATAGAGTGTGATGATATTCCATCATAAATCCTCATCTCGAAGGGGATTCTAGGATCTCGGATGTCGGCCAGTCCGTTTGATTGACCATGACAAATCAACAATGAATTGACTAGGGGGCGGTGCGGCGCCACTGTCGCAGATTCCCCTGCTCTCACGCTTCACTGCCCCTGCTAGAATACAATCAACTCCGGCTATGCTTATTTATCGCGTTCCAATGTTTTCTTTTCACTCAGGGGTAGTTTTGTTTTAAATTCAACAGTAAAGGAGGTGATTTTGCTTTGTGTTTTCTTTTTATAGTTAGAGGAAAATAGTAGGTAATATACTAAAGAAAGAATGAAGTCTATAAATCAGAAATAAGCTTTAGGTATTCATTACGTAATGGCATTTTTTGCAACTATGTACAGGCCTATTGTTATAAATAAATTACAGTAGCTATTCAAAACTCGGATAAATAAAAAGCTTTTGACAAAAATTATGACAGTCAAATATGCCGACAAAACATACGTTAGCCCAAAATTTCAACATAAAATACCTACAGGTATAACGCAGCAGTCCAATAATTTTTCGACAAAGTAAGAAAATTGCTCCCCATTTAATTTTGGTGTAAAAAACATAGAATTTTAGAACATGAAATTGCAAGAATTTTTGAATTTAGACAATATTTTTTTCTATTCTAAATTTCTGACGTCTGCTAGAATCTTAGTTAATAGCTTATGTTTCTATGATTGCATTTTTGTACAGGGTGTTTCTCGGATACGGGACACCCCGATTATTTTCTTTATTATTGGAAATAAGTCAAATAAAAGTTGTAGTAGATGAAGGGGGGCATTTATTTATTGAAAAAAATAATTTTTTTAATCATTGGTTCTCAAACTATAATATAAAGTTATATTTTTTAAAATAGGCTGGTATATATCTTTTAGGTCCTTTCGATAGAATTTTTTTTTTGAATTCAAATAAATAAATAAATAAATAAATATATCATCACGGCTTATTACCCATTGCTGGGTGTACCAATCTGCTTTGTACACAGATATCGGTAAAGATGATATATGTATATATTTTATATCTTTACATTAAAGAAATATTGAGAAAAATGTAATTTGAATTATTTAGAGCATAATTCCTATTCTTGCTATTTATAAAGATATAAATAAATATTGATGTTTAGTTTTAATTTAGGTTCAACTTTTTTCATGCATTAGGAAGTGTCTAAGTTAGTCGATGACGTAACAGTTGCGAGTAAGTGGCGCAGTAAACGACCTGTTTAATTACTTCCGATCACCTGAAGCTTTTGTATTCGATGTCATTATCGTATGGAATGTTCCAGAGCTCTCCAGAATGTAATGGGCAGCTATATAAAAGCACGCAGCTGGCAGACAGGGTCAGTTACATACTCAGTTCAGTTGTGTATACAGAAACTGTGGATGCAGTTGAGTATACAGAAGCTGTGGAAGCAAATGAGTATACAGAGGCTGTGGAAATCAATTCAGTATACAGATGCTGTGGATGCAGTCGAGTATACAGACGCTGTAGAAGTCAGTTGAGTATATAGACGCTGTGAAAATCAGTTGAGTATACAGACGCTGTGAAAGTCAGTTGAGTATACAGCCGCTGTGGAAGTCAGTTGAGTATACAGACGTTGTGAAAGTCAGTTGAGTATATAGACACTGTGGAAGTCAGTTGAGTATATAGACGCTGTGAAAGTCAGTTGAGTATACAGACACTGTGGAAGTCAGTTGAGTATACATAGACTGTGGAAGTCAGTTGAGTATAGAGTTGAGCCAGTGGATGTGAGCTGACGAACAGAGTGAGGGAAATTAGACACTTGAATGTGATATAAATAAATAGTGATATAAATACAGTGATATAAATATCGCAATAGTCTGCAATCGATCGGCAGTCTAAGATTAGAATGCGTAGTGACATGAAAGTATGAGAGTACAGTGAAATGCCCACGCCAGATAGTAAGCCCATGCTTGTGTATAAAAGTGAAAAGAATGTTGAATGATATAGGCTGTCAGTGGCAATCCAAACTTAGACTATAATATACGTAGTTTTTTAAAATTATTATATTAAATTAGTTATTGCTTAGGTGAAGTGGAAGATTAGCCTTGCCTATCTCCGTTCGCTATTAAGGTTACCTCAATAAAGCATTACATTATTATTATCCACTCATATTTTCAAATATTGACCACGAAAGATATTTTAAAAATATTTTCGTAAGTGTTGAAACAGATAAATTTATGTGACTATAATTATTAGTGAACTTCACTGTTTGAAAACAAAACGAGCTTCATCTACGTCATAAAATATTTAAAAAAAGTGTTTCTACTTAACGAATATGAATTAAGACATCACAGAACTACAGATTGCTTTCAATGTAGATAAATAAAGTAAATAAATATTAAATATATCATCACGGCACCATTGCTGGGTGTGCCAATCTTCTTTGTACACAGTTTTCGGTAATGATGATGACATATTTGGACCATGCGGGCGATAAAGATAATGTAGATAAAGTTTCATTAAAAAGAAAAAAGAAATAAAATAGTGAAAAATCGCTTTAGAAAAAGTAGAAAATATTGACTTACAGCATTTGATTCAGATATGAGTATTAATAATCATACTTCTTACTTCACCACTATAGGAAATGGTCAACACCGTTCTGACTTTGTAAACTTGTAAAGTATTGAAAAACTTTTCCATAGTTGTAGAAATAGTTATTTATTATATGAGTGTGGAATGTATCATATTAGTCACGAAACAAAAAGTTTAGCCACGTAGCCCGCAGGGCGAGTTGCTAATTTTCTTTAGTGACTAATATACATTCCACACGAGTGTAATACAACGTTTTATCCAATACTTGTTTAAAATATTCTTAAATCATTTTTATATTTTCATTCATCATTTGACTCTGACAGGTCAATTGATGTATTTTAAATTACAAAGTAGCCATTAAATAGTTGTTATGGTTTTGCCATATTGTTAATGGAAAAAAAATTGCTGTAATAATTATTGTCTGTCATTGGGAATTATTTGAAAGAAAAATACATTAAAATGGGTGAAAATGAGGACCTTCCTTTAAAACGTATTCACTTTAGAAGCACAAGCAGCATCTTTGAATTTAATTCCAAAGGAAGTAACCACTAACTCGTTTCTCGTTTTCGTATCATCAGCCGTACATGACAGCTGTCATTGTGTAAACATAAGTAACCTATTTTAGCATAAATGTTAAAATTAATTTAATAAATAAGTTTCATAATGTTAAATTATTTCAATAATAAAATAATTTTGTAAAATTGCTTTTTATTTATATTAAAAAAAAAACATAAAAATCAGTAATAATTCCTACGTGACTTCTAAAATATTCTCTCACGGAGTGACTAATGTTGTGCATTAGTTATTTCAAATAACTATAGTAAAAACTATATTATGAGTCGGTATTGGATAAAATATATTAATCTAGAATTCAGACAATGATACCTACCTACCTATGATATGCTTCTTAATTTTTTGTCTGAAATATGAATGGAAAACATGGAGAAATAACGAAAGCATTGTTGTTTTATATCTAATCTATTTTATAACATGTAGAGGTACCATATACATTGCACATATATATTTGCGTTCTATACAGATAGTTTGCGCCGAACATTTTGATCAAGTTACGAATTTTGTGTACAATAATCACAGATTCACGTTAGGATTAATACAAAAGAATGTGATCCTGATCAAAATGTCAGACTCACATTTTACAGTTACGTACAAATACTCCAAACACTGAGTGAGGAGTTTTTTCCTTTGTAACTTATAGGAGGAGACAAAACAAATCAAACATTTGTGGACTTGAGTTAGTTGGACAGTTGGACACGATCAGCAAGCTAACAACCTTCAAATTGTTTGTCATACAAATTCTGAATAATCTCCTCTGATATATAATTAATATTATTTTACATCGCTATAACGTTTGACTAGACATTTTAGACTGTTGATACACAATTACACTGTCATCCAAAAAAACCGAATTTGACAAATAAATAATTGACAATAAATAGAAATAAACCTCTCAAAATCAGTTTTCTTGGACTGGTAAATACAAACAGCCTCAGTAAATAAATACATAAATCTACACTATACAATATGATCAGTTAGATTCTTTAACATATTAGGACGAAAGATGCACAAATTGCAGGAATATACAGAATATATGGTCCAGGTACAAAAATTATATAAAAAAGTTTCATGTACAAACCATGTTTTAAATTTATTGTTATTGGTTATTTTCGGAATTATAGTCGATATTTTCCTCAAATTTGTAGTATTTTATTTCAATAAAACTTTGTCTAAAATAAAATTACTCGGAAAAGGTGTTATTTAGGTACATTATGGCAAAAAATAATGGAACAGAGTAATAGTGGACTTTATTTTGTAACTTAAGTTAGTATTTATTAATATATTTGAGGTTAAACTTATTCAAAAAATTAAATATACATACATATAATCTATGTCTATTTATAATATAAACTTCAGCAGTAAATCAGTCGCAGTTCGGCGTGTGAATAAAATTTATAATATTTAGTCACCGATTATTTTATAAATTTAGTCAATCCCCTTATTATTCTTGAGGGCAAAATTTATCGATAACTTTTTCATTAAAATTTGAAATCTCATCAACAGTTCCTTCTTTCCCTTCGTATTTATGAAAAAATGACATCAGTCGTCCTTAAATAAATTTATTTTTTTCAAACGTACAGGGTGAGGCAAAAAACGGGAGGTTTAAAATTAATAACACACTGAAATGATTTACGTAATAAAAAAGCATTTTATATTTTGAAAATAACATCTTCTAGGAGGCTTTCGTCTCGGCACAGAAATTCTTTTATTTTTAAGCTTGTATACTGGGTGAGGCAGAAAAACGGGAGACCATGAACAAGAGGGCGAGTACACAACTTGCATTCACCATTTATTTCCGAACATATCATTTCCAAAAATGATGATGATGTGGTGACATTCTTAGGCCCGAAAGATAGCTTGATTTGTAGCCATATGCTTTTTATAGGATATTTGAATAGCAAGTTTTACATTAACCCCCACACAATATTGCCGGGTTCAAATTCAGAATTAGAGAAGAAATAGCTAGAAACCTATTGGAAATGTGCGTCGTGTAATGACAAATACGCGCTCAAGAGTATAGAAGAATGTTTAATGTTTGCGCAGAGACGGAGGTCTCCTCGGAAATGTCATTTACAAAAAAATAAACTCCTCTTTATTATCTTTAAGCTGACACATTTGCAATTTCTATAAGAACTATTGAGCTTTTAAAACTTCCCGTTTCTCTATCTCACCTTGTATCATGGGTGAAGTTAGAGAGGGGGGCTTGGGGCCCCCGAAAAACCGATTTAGCCCCCCCCCCCCCAATATTTGTACATTATTACACATATATTTAATAACAGAAAATAAAAAACATATTTTTTCGATAAAAAAGAAGGGAGAATTAAAAATTGGCTAATGTGTGGGTCTACAAGACTGATACAGTTCTTTAGCTCTTGCAAATATTGAAAATGGCATTGCAAAATCCCTGATTCTATATGATATTCTGGAAGTATTTATTAAAACAGGAAATCGAAAACTGTTGCTTTAATAAACCCGTACTATCGGATGCGCGAAATAATGACAAACAACTAGCTCATAAATCAAGAATTTTCGTATCAATAACTTTTATATCTATTAACATACCTAGGAATGTTAAGGCACATCATAAATGCCGCAGATGTAAGTTTGAAATCCGATCTTGTAGAGCGCGGATTTTAAGACATCTAAGGCTTGTTATGATTAATAACATCCGTGGTTTGTTCAATAGTTTATCGGTTTCAGAAAATTAATTAATTCTCTCATTAATGCTACTTTCAGATTGCTATGGTTAACAGAACAATTATTTTAATATATGTCAATATCACAAATATTCAAATTATGTGCTTTATTCTTCATGTTTATTACTTTAGAATAAAGTAGACCGTATTTAGAACGATAGGCTAACGTTATCTGTATGTATTAATGAAGAGCATTATATTTTCATTTTGTAGACCGTTGTTGACAAGTTCGTTTGGTACTAATATTACCATACAGATACAGTTATTACTTAGTTACAAGCCTACTTTTGTACATGTAAACAATGGAATAATATCCTGAAACCGGTAAAATGTTTAATCTTATTAATTTTGAATAAAAACATCCTTCTATTTTCTTATTTTTTTTAGTTTTAATATTTACGGATTGATTGTACGGTAAAAAATATTCTTACCTTACACATACACATTAAAAAAACGAAAAAATATACGTCTTTTCATATTAGGGCTCTAGCAGGCGCATATATAAGGGGGGAGGAGAGTCTAAAGGGCCAATTACCCCTCCCATAAGGTATGACTTGATAAAAAAAAAACAAAATCAAACAACCTCAAATATTATGCAAGTAATTTCAGATAAAGAATAAAATTTAATATTTGATGGCTTGTAGCGACTGCGGCGAATCGGCAACACTGTATAATAGTCGCGCCATATTGCTGTAATTTGGCAATTTATTTTTGTACATGAAAGGGGAAAACATGCAGCTGCACATTCCTTGAAAAAATGTAACTTTCAATTATAAAAGTATTTGACCTTGAATTCTGGGTACCTTTATATGACCTATTAGCCCCCCCCCCCCGAGTACGCGCCAGATATTTAGTTCCCCCAGTTCTGATGACCTAATTTCACCCATGGCCTGTATAAGAAGAAATTTTTGAGTTAGTTAATGTTAAGAATCGTTGCTTGTCGAAGTCATTTGACTGATTTGTAAATATGAATTGTCCTATATTTTGGAAAAACTTGTTGCATTAAAAATCCACCGTAATACTGTTCGGATATTTTTTACCATATTAGACTTTATAAAATTATTATGTCTACCCATACCCATATCTTTGGGTGTAGTAGTTATATCTGCTTCATCAGTAGTAGATGAAAAATAAAACAAAATTAGTACAATATATTGTTATATCCTCTGCAATTTGACACCCATTCCTTTACATCCACTCCCACATCCTTTCACTGGCATCAGTCACACGGGGTATAGGAACATCCTTCACTCACATCTGCAGGCGACGAGTCCAGTCAGTGCCGCTGGCGGGCGCCACTGGACTGGCCGGTCATGCGTAGTGCGGATAGGAACCCAGGGGCGGCGCGCCTAAATGGGGCCCGGCGTGGTGGCTGATACTGTGGGTCCCCGCCGCTATATTCGAGTACAGGTTAGCCGATGGAGTGTTCCAATATGATCCTGGTGATGGGAAGATTGATGCTGAGAAGAAAGAAATATTGTTAATAATTGTAGTTATTGGCATGAAAATAATAGTAAGGCTTAAACTAGAACCTAGACCTAAGCAGGGACTCGAACCGAAAAAAATTGGGGTTCGGTTACGGTTAACGGTTTTTACTTTAATTAAAATTGGGTTTCGGTTATCGGTTACTGTTTTTTTGTAAATATTTTATCGGTTTCGGTTAAAAAAAACAAATAAGCTTCGTTTTCGTTACGGCTACGGTTCTTTTCGGTTTCGGTTTAAATGAAAAATTAGCTTAGTACATTTAGTACCTACTTCGTAATGTAATAACATTTTAATTACACGTTTCACTAACAACTAGTACTAATAGATACATTCGGCTTGTTCGGAATTCAAAATTCGAAACGAATCTGTAAGTAATTATTTTAAGTAAAAGTATAAAGTTAGGTAGGTACTTTTATTTTAAGGTGTGATTTAAAAATAAAATTCGAGGTTCAAAAAGTAACTATGAGTTAAAGTTTTCACATTAAAATTCTTAAGTTTATTTTTGCAACAAAAATTAAATACGTTTCGTAAATTATTAATATTTTAATTTTAAGTTTTAATATTAATTCTATTACAATAGTAATACGTAAACTAAATGGGTGATTGATTGAAAAATGTCAATAAATGAGTAATTTTTTAAATTATAATTGCAAAAGATGTGGGTTAATAAAAAATACCTATTTTAAATTTACGGTTTTAGTACCGATATTATTTCGGTTCGGTTATGTTTTCGAACGAATTTATTTTTCGTATCGGTTTTCGGTTTCCATATTTGAAGAAATAAAATATAGGTTTCGGTTTTCGGTTACGGTTTCGTTACGGTTCGGATCCTTGGACCTAGGCTACACAAGAACCATAACGGCGGGCTGGGCATAAGGTTTACCTTATGGTTTTTACTTTTATCAGTTTGGAATACACATCAGCATCAAATTCCTTAACTAAAGCTTATTTAAAAATAATAAAATAAAGAAAGACTAGAGACTATCATTAGGCTTAGAAGAGTGTTAAATTTGGTCCAGTGACTAATATCTCGGTAAAAATAAAAACGTCAGTCCGCCCCTGACCATAGGTATAGTTTGTCTCAACTTGTAGCGACCCGACTTGATTTCACCCGTGGGAACTTGTCTTACCGACATACTTAGCAGTCAGGGTAGATTTAGCAAAAATTTAAATGACATTAAAAACAACAAATTGCCTGATGTGAAAGTCAGAAAAAAACAGTTCGCTATCAGTGGCGGATTTAACGGTAAGCATAGGGCCCTTGCTCCCTAGGCGCTTGTCCGAAAAGGCCCTTGGGCCATCGGCTGAAAGGGCCTCAGGTCCACATCAAACAAAATTTACAAATATATTTTCATTAGACAAACAAAATCAAAGTATCCAGGTTGAAATTACCAAAAGTAAAATAATATTGATGCAATTTTATCATAAATAGAGTCGACCATGCAGTCGGGCCTACTTTCATTTTCGGGCCGATAATTTGGCAAAGTTGAGCCCAGTCGGACTTACCATCTTGGCCCGACTCGAAAAATCGAAAAAAAAATATTATAGTTAAATCACATGCATGATTTCTTTAATTTTTTAATGAAAATAGATGGTTTTAAACAGGATCTTAATGATTTTTATAACATCTTAGTAAAAAAGAATACATGCAGTTACTTTACTTCAAGAATTCAAGGAACGCCTTTACAACCATTACAAGTTAAAATTAAAATCGAACGAATGCTAATAGGTTGATTTTTGTTTTAAGCATAATGATTTCTTATCTTATTTTTGAGTAGAAAAGACAGAAAGTTAGATAAAATAATCCATTACGGAAAAGATATGTTTAAAAAGTTGTATACAATTTCGGACCTCTTCGGTAAACACGGTATATTTATATATAAAAAAAAAATACAAAAAAGCTCACACTAGAAGCGTAATTTTTTAACAATTTATGTTCAGTAATGTGGAATGATTTAGTGAAGTATTGACACGGAAAAAGTTACATATATGGTCTTATATCAAAATCAAAATTAGGAATGCCGAATGTACTTAATTTTGAGCTTTAGCCCGACCCGGCCTGCTATTTATTGTCGATTAACTTCAAAGCCCGACCTGGGCCTCGATTTTATAACTTTCAATTCTGTCTGATTTCAAATTCTGTCGGAATTGGATTTTCCCCACTACGAATTCTACTGTTCCAGACCAGTAGAATTTGAAATGTGACGGAATTGAGATTTCCCCAATTCTTTCTCCGGATAAGATTTCAAATTCTACTGGTCTGGAACAGTAGAATTCGTAGTGGGGAAAATCCAATTCTGACAGAATTTGAAATCAGACAGAATTTAAAGTTACAAAATCGAAGCCCTGACCTGGTCTGAATACACCCCTATTGGGGGCAGTAATCCGGTAAATGTTAAAAACCAAATAGGCACTTTTAAATTTCTGAGAACATTTGTAGATCAAGAATATTTTTCTAACCACGAATATTGTTTCATTTTACTCCTTTCATTGTGCAGTGAAAAATGTTTCATATTTCGATTGAATTTTTCGCTTACCTATTAAATAAATCAGTTAAACAAAATAGCCCTTTTCCTTAAATCCGCCGCTGTAATCGCTATGACTTGAGACAGTGCATATACAGAGTGTCCCATTTAAGGTACGAATGCATTGGGATCTCGAGAACCGTAAGAGCTACGAGGTTGGTTAAATTAGACAAAAGTTGCCCCATTAGGAGACCATTTTAATGGTATTTTGTTATTTGCGAAAAAATGCATAGGTAACTAGATATAGGCGAAAATGTAAATTTTGCAGTTTTTTATTTTTGCATATAACTTCGAAGTGTGAAATTATACTGGATTTTGGTTTGCACATCTTTAGGGCACTTTTTTATGTTCTTTCGACTGGCGATGCTCAATTTTTTTTATCAATGTTGGTTTTCGAGGATTGATGTCAAAGTTTTAACTTTTATATGGACGCCATATTGGAAAGTTACGCCATTGAAAAGAGAATTTTTTTAGCTTTACAATGATATAAAATAGTAATAATTTATTTTTATAATTAACAGAGAAATTAACAAAAAATGTTATTAATACTAAAATTTAATTGAAAAAAGTAAATCGAAGGCTGTTGTTTAAGAAAATAACTATTTATTAAACAAAAAATAATGTTAAAAATACAAAAATAATTTACAAAAACTTTACAATAAATTTTCTATTAACCCACCATTTCGTTCTACGCACTTCTGCGCCCTTCGTTCTGTTCCTTCTATAACTTTTCTCATCACTCTTGGCCTAATTTGATTTAGAATTCTTGCTGTGGCATTTCTTAATTCATTTTCATTCTGATATTCCCGAATAAAAAGTTTATTTTTTAAGTATCCCCATAAAAAAATCTAAAGGTGTTAAATCTGGAGATCTAGCAGGCCACTTGATTTCGCTGTTTGTCCCTATCCATTGTCCTCCAAATCTAATATTTAAATATTGTACTGTAAATTTTAGTATTAACATATTTTGTTAATTTCTCTATTAATTATAAAAATAAATTATTACTATTTTATATCATTGTAAAGCTAAAAAATTTCTCTTTTCAATGGAGTAACTTTCCAATATGGCGTCCATATAAAAATTAAAACATGGACATCAATCCTCGAAAACCAACATTGTTAAAAAAAATTGAGCATCGCCAGTCGAAAGAACATAAAAAAGTGCCCTAAAGATGCGCAAACCAAAATCCAGTATAATTTCACACTTCGAAGTTATTTGCAAAAATAAAAAAACTGCAAAATTTACATTTTCGCCTATATCTAGTGACCTATGCATTTTTTCGCAAATAACAAAATACCATTAAAATGGTCTCCTAATGGGGCAACTTTTGTCTAATTTAACCAACCTCGTAGCTCTTACGGTTCTCGAGATCCCAATGCATTCGTACCTTAAATGGGACACTCTGTATATACATGTTTCACGACCGTTTGGTACGAGTACATATTTATGATATTGTTACAGGTAAGGCAACCTTTTACCTTTTGGTTAGTATTAATTGTAACCCTTCAGAATAAGATACGACTTAGATATCTAACTCATATAGTAATTATAAAATAAAACTATTTTCTAAAGACTTAAACAACAAACATAAATGTATATATTTTAGAATATAAACTAATACAAATATGTCGTTTATATTGGAGAAATTATTTAACTGTAAAGACTTTAAACAGAAACGGAACATAGAAATGTGTCAGGTTAGAAAAAATCTTGAAAATACGTGTTTTGTATAATAGTTTTATTCGCAGAATTTAATAGTTTACCTGTTTTTAAGTTTAAGAAAAAGAAATTAAAATTTTAAATCTAAATACATATATTAGAAAATAATAAATATTGAAATGTGGTTTGAATATGATAAAAATATTTACGAGTTTCCACTTTTACGATTATAAATATCCTGGAAGAAATAAGTACATACATATTTCAATATTTAAGAGTGGTATAAAATTTATCAGAGGTTAAAAGAGTTAATAGTGTTAGTGCGCCTTGCACTTCCACTCTACATTTTACAGCACCACGCCCTACATTCTACATTCAACCCATCTTCATCTATAAAAATCTATCACCTTGACGTACACCTTATCTAAATCGAGTTTCCCGCGATACTCTAACGACGTGTAGTTCTCACATCCTCCACGTATCTGCAGTGCCGCCGCCGCCATCTTGTCATTTGCATGTGCGTAGCACAAGAGTGCTTTGCAAATACTCGCCTGTCACCAGCAGTGAATATCGCCAGTGAATTTAAATACAGAGTGATAAGTGTGCTCCATGATGAGTGTTTGATGGCTAATGTTGATCAAGAGAAAGAAATTTTTCCAGGAGGTAGTGTTAAAGTTTTGTTATGTTTGATTTGTATTTTAGGTTAGAACTACCGAATCACATTTTTTTTCTGATTTTGAAACAAATACTAGATTATTATTTTGTTTACACTTTTTACCTTCCGTCACCTTTAGATAAGGAAGGTATTGTCTTTGTTCAAAAAATCGATGATGAGTTTTTAATGAATAAGCACGTTTTAGGTTCCATAGAATGCGATTTTACTATTTTTATGATGATGTATCTATATATGTATAGATGTAAGTATGTATTGTATGTATATATATATATATATATATATATATATATATATATATATATATATATATATATATATATATATATATATATAATTTTGAACTGTTTAAAAGATATTATTTTTAATTTCATGTGTTTTATTGTCTGTAAATTGTATAATAACATTTGAGCAGTTTAAAATCAAAATAAGTCAAAACATTGCTCTTGTCAAAGTGACATTGTTGTTGTCAAAATGACATGCGCACACAAATCAGCTGATTCCAAGTACGTCAAGGATGCCCGAGTCACGTGTCTGCTCGCGCTCTATTCTCTATAAGATTTGATTACAATGGATATAGAGTAATAAATTTATAAAAAAATTAAATTTCATAAAGCAGCAAGCTGTGCTATAACCATGGAAACATCTACTATATTAAGAAAATTCTGATTGATTAATGTCAGTGTCAAGTGCATTTGACAGTATGTTTGTGTTATAATTTTACTGGAAATATATAATCTTTTACAAAAAACTTTCTGTATGGAATTTGTACAAAATACATAGAACAGAAGGTAATGTACTGGAAATATGGAATCTTTTACAAGAAAATCTCTGTATGGAATTTTTACAATACACATATCTGACCACAATCTGACTGAAGGTAATGTGCTGGCCAAATCAGATTTTTTAAATTTTATATTTATGCTTTATGCTGCATAAAGTATACAGAGAATAAGGTTTAAGTGCTTATAAGTGCAAAGAAAGATTTAGTGAACATGCGCTTCCTTTGTTACAATTTACAGCTGGTAAAAAGAATTTGAACGAAACAGGATTTCTGTTCAGCACCAAAAAGGAGCAGTATGTCCTCCTACAGCTGTTACCAAAAATGATTTTTCTGTTGTTTGATAATAATCGAAAAAGACAATAGAACCATTTATGCGGTAATAGAGCACCAAGTGAAGACTGGATCCTCTCTTACATATACTCGTAAAATCGTATACGACCGGCATTTAGAAAAAGTTAAATGTCGTTTTGTGCAACATCAACATTCTTATTTCCAAAGAGCGACATGTTTTAAGAATTTGTCAAGAAACTTTAACACTGTTAAATAATGGAATGAATTCCTGAAGATGGGGAAATACCAACAATAACCAAAAAGCAACAAGCCACGAATGCAATATTCTTTAGAAGTACGGGACTGCTTAATGCAGTTAAGTTGGATGGACAAAAGGCAGATACAACTAAAAGATACATTGAAAAATTTTTGTTTGCCTGAAAGACCAGGACAGGATCGTGATAATGCGTAGAGCAGATGGAACATTTTAATTTTTGGCGAAAAAAAAAAAAAATAATATAAGTGACTATTTCACTCATAAATATATAAACCAATCCAAATTCAAGATTCTACCTAGTTACCAAGTTTCATTTCGACAAAACACCGTCACTAAAATTTTATCGCACCCTTTAAGCCAATAAGATGTCGTATTTTTACAAGTAAGTGAGTTTTGATAAGCGAAATTTTTTTGACGTTTTAGAAACATATTGTTTACATACCTGTCAAAGTCTGTACATTTTCAGTGTTATTAGTTTTTATTAAAAACGAGTCGATTCGAATAGGAATCTACTTAAAACATTGAAAAGGCAAACTGAAACATAATATCACTAAACACAATAAAAATTATATAAATGATTACCTGATTTTTATTTTGGAAATAGTCATCCGAATACCATTCGTGGATAAATTTTATCCTGGAAAAATTTTCCTATTGCTTTACTCGAGACTGTTGTCAATTTATCTCGTGACATTGATCAAAAATCACTCGTATGACAATTCGTGATTTTTTTGTCAGTGTCACTCAATAAATTGCTAGGCAACCGGCTCTCGTAACAATCTGAAAATTTTTCCGGCAAAAATTTACCACTTATGATATTATATATGATAAAATACCCGCCATACTTACTTGACTTGGCAATGTGCAACTTTTGGCTATTTTTTGAACTTATAGAAAAAACGGAGTAGAAGGTTTTTGTCTGAGGATGAGATTGATGCTACAATTAATTTTTTGAAAGTATTCCAAAATAAGATTAGTTGAGAGCTTTTACGAAATAGAAGGAAAAAATCTGGTGTGGCCAACACAATAACTCCCGCCATTTACCGCCCGAATCACAAAAAAGATTAAGCTAATCCTTATTTTTGGATTAGCGAATTTTACTCTAATTTTGGCAGTTTATTTCTTAAAATATAGTATAATCTAATCCAAGCAACTACCTTTTTTGATAATATAATCCAAAATGAGAATTAGCTTAAACTTTTTTGCGAATCGTTAATTTTTATTAATCTAAATACATACCTACATATTTACTTATGATGGAAACTGTAGTGATTTCCTATCCTATTGTTCTATTTACTTTTTTCTTTTTAAAACATTATTATTAAACTGAAATGATTAGTTCTTTGACAGTGACATTTATCTGTCATTTACATACATTTGAATAACTGCGCAACCAAGGAGTTTTGTTTGTTTAAAGCGTAGGTTCCTTGATATAAATTATAGATAATTTTATTAATTTATCCATAAAATATATAGAAAAAGTATTAATTCAAATCTGTAGAAAATTTAATAATCTATAATTTTTGTAATAACATTAATCTCGAAAAAATAATATTTAAATGTATTTTTCGAAGAAAAACTATTTTGAGCTTCTAGTAAAGTGCCCTTTCTGGTTATCCGATTTACACCATAATCAATGGGCTCATTCCATTACAGAAAAAGTTCGAAATACAAGGTTTCAAAATTGTCTGAATGATAGTATTTGAGTTAGAGTGGAGGATCCACACACACACATACACACAGACATCATCGTGAAAATGTTAAAATTGGATTCTAGGGACCTTAAAAAGTGGTCATTTACCAAAATCGCGATATGTGATTTTTAGCACGATCCATATACCAAGGGAAGCGGGAGGTAAAAAAAGATTGGCGAAGTGTATTATTGTTGTTACTTTAAAGCATTGAAGAATTGTATTCCATCATAGTAAGAATCGTATACCCGGTCTGCTTTATGTACGAATTTTGAAGTATAAGCCCGTCTGCTAATCGTTACGATATAAACTGAGCAATATAATGGTGGTAACCAATGTCTACAGCGGCTTTTAACTATTTATTGTATAAAAAAATTGTCAAAGGAGTTAAATGAATGGAGGTTTCGTTTGAATGAACACTCCAACTCACAAAACTTTAGTGTTTGAGGTTCTCTTTTTACTCTTCGCTCGGTTCAAATTAAAGACACTCACAAAGTGCCGCCAGCACCATCTGGGTTCACTTTATTGCAGTGGCGTCGATAAAGGGACTACAAAAATCATAGAATACTTAATTAAACTATAATATTTAAGGTTTTTATTACGAGATTACATAGGCCTGTATTACCAGTGCACTATTATAATAATAGCCCTATCATGAATCGCGCTTATAAAATGGATTCGATATGTATCTATTATTTATTAATATTTAGAAATAGAAACGGATAGTACAATTTTTGATATCCATAATTGACTATTTGTATACATGTTATTAATAAATACGTTTTGAGGGCATATAGTAAAAATGAGTAAAAAAGCTTAATCAAAGTTGTAACACGAGGGGGGGTCTCTGAGTTTGACTGATAATAATGCTGATTACTGCAAACTGCAACGATGATACAATTTTTCACTTACTGACGGTGGACGCTTTGATGGCTGGCGTCCACGGCTTGTGAGAAGGAAGAACACACATACACTAACACTTTAACTTTACACTGATGAACACTACGGACATGAACAAATACTTGTTGATTTAATAACTAAACTTTATTTACATGATCAAACTAAATGATTACATTATTATTGATTAAATATAACTAACAAAACTGTTACATTTTGTAACCTTACGGGCGGGCGTTCTGCACACGCGCCCCAAAACTAAAAACACTACATGTTCACTCCACGACTATCTGATGTCGACCCTTCCATGTTACTCTCATGGCTAACTAATACCGACTGCTCCATGTTTATCCCATGGCTAACTAATGCCGACTGCCTTAAAACAAAAACGCTATCTCCAGGACAGGATTATCTTAGGGGTATGGGGTACATAGGCGAGGTCATTCTAAAGTCACGCTCGTATATATAATAATTTCCAGACTTAAGATCAACAAATAAATGTCGTGACTATCATAATATGATAAGAATTTCTAAACTGGATTTTGACATTTATAACTTAAACAGATAAACAGAGTTAAAATATTAATATTGAAACTATAATTTAGAAGAGTTTATAAAAAGTTATTTATCTGTTATTGCGCTTACCCTCGCCTTGTCACAAAGTTTACCTCTGCTATTTTGAAAACTATAAGAATTACGACTTCGGTTAAACGAGACTTTTTGTTTACCTTTGAGAGGTCATCTTAGATGTGCTTTTATTTTTCAACTAACTATTAAAAATTGAAAAAAATCTTTCATATAAAATTTTATTCTTTTTACTTCCTTACATAGCAAAGGGAGTATTGTAATCGCGTAAAAATTCGGTTTCCAGATTTCAAAGGAAATATCTATTTTGACCATCCCTGAATCCATTTTGACTCATTTCGTCGTGACGTCTGTACGTAAGTATGTATGTACGTTCGTACGTGTGTATATACGTACGTACGTATCTCGCATTAACTCAAAAACGTTAAGCCGTAGAAAGTTGAAATTTTGTATTTTGGAGTATTACTACATCTAGTTGTGTTCCTTCCTTTTTGGTCATTACATAATTTCCAGAACTGGAAGCTACTTTACTTAAAGCCTATAATAGATTTTAATGAAAAACTATTTTAAAATATATTCCAAAACTTTTCAAATTTGGTATATAAAACTTTTATGTCAACGGGAATAACATAGTAGATATTGGTTAAAATAGGCTAACCAGAAGTGACATATTACCTGAAGTTGTTAACAGTTTTTTTTTGAATAAAATGGTTTTATTTTGATTTTAGAAATAAATGCTTCAAATAATAGTTTTAGAGAATTAAATTCTGCGTCTAGCACATCAAGTATTATTAAATTAGCCCTTTGTATAAGCGAGATATGTAAATTTAAAAATTATATACTTTTTGGTTTTTGTAATACAGCTTGCTATGGATTAGGACAAATAAGTACAAAAAATAAAAAATTAATGTTCATGTCAAATTACGTCAAATACGTGCAATTTTATAATTGGGTTTATATTTTATGTTGGTCTTGCGTACAAGGAAGTCGTGTGGTGTCCATGTCTGATTTTTTTATAGTCTATTTACTGACAATAGTTTGTTCGATCACTATCTTTGTCCATTTTTCTTTGCTTCTAATACAAAATGGTCTCTTTCTCGGAAACAATTGAAGATCAGACTTATGTCGATTAAGCTTTTTTTTACTCATTTTGATCAGTAGGTATTATATGCCCTATAAATTTGAACACCGTATTCATTAACACCCTATATAAGTATTATATTTATTTACATTTTTATTTGCACGTTCATTATTTTTAAGAATATAAAATAATACTAGATTTTGGTTTGCAGTTCTTAAGGTGTTTTTAAAACTCATTCGAATGGCGATGCTCAAATTTTGTATCATTATTGAATTTTGAGTTACGATGCTATAGTTAAATTTTTATATGGACGCCATATTTGCTGTTTGAAACAAATGAATATAAAGAATTTATATATCATTGAAAAGCAAAAAAATCCTCATTTTATTGGTATAATTTTCCACTATGACATTCATGTAAAAATTTTAACTTTTGCATCGTAATAGTAACTCAAAAAAGATAAAAGTATTGAGCATCGCCATTCGAAAGGTTCAAAAAGTGTTCTAAAGAAGCGCAAACCAAATTACAGTATTTCATACTTGGAAGTTATTTGCAAAAATAAAAAATTGCAAAACTTATATATTCGCCTGTACCAAATGACTCATGATTTTTTTTTTCGGATAAACAATACGCCGCTAAAATTGCTTCATAATTGAGCAACTTCTGTCTACTATAATCGACTTCGTATATCTTATACCTAGATAGTCTGTATGTCTGTAGATATGGTCAGCAGGGCGATTTGCGAAGCAATTTTTGATCGATTGTGAAGTTATTTTTGGTCCATATGAAGTAATTGTTTAATTTGAATCCAATTTTCTTTAATATTACGTGAGTGAGCTGACAATACCGCATATCTGTTATGTTCAGTGAAAATAAGTTAGAAGATTTGGATTTTGTGGTCCTGTTTATATTGTTATTTAAGGTTTCCTCTCGGGTTTCCTATACTAGTAATATCTCCTATTTTTCTTTAAACAAAAATGAGTTATTAGCATATTTGGATTTTCTAAAATTGAATTAAAATCAATAGTGTTGCCAGGTCTCAGGCTTGATTTACATTAGCGGTACAATGACGGTACGATGACGGTACAGTGACGGTATATGTCAATTAAACGAGGCATTTACATTAGACGGTACCACGACGGTACGAACATAATAAAATACCATGACAATATAGTTTTGTCTTTTATGTACTGTCAGTTTGTGGTGCATATGTCATGTTTCTATCAAAAATTTCTTAAATACCGACTTGGCTATAACTGTCCTTACTCTTGTCAAAGAAGAAGAATAAAATGGAAAAATCCAGAAAATTCTACAAAACGATACTATTTTTTACGTAATAATCTGTAGTTTATACTTCACGTTTTTTTTTATAAACAGTGAACTTTTGTTCAATAAATGTATATGTATGATCGTTTCTCATTTCTAGCTCATTTTGACTACATTTTAGTTTAACTAAAGGTGACTAAAGACAAATATAAAAAAGTCAAAAACATGTCAAATGTCAATCAGCTACTCGCATATGTTTACTTTCACTCGGCTGATTTTGGCATGAACGTCAACTTGAAGTACTTTTCAAAAGCAACCTTCCACTCCCCCTTGCATGGAAATACTACGCTGTTACTATGATATACAATATTTTTTGTGCAACCGGACGCGAAATAAGCATTTCGCAGCCGCATTACAGGCCGCGAAATTAAATTTCGTGACCGTTGTCATGGTAACGGCCGAGAAATGAATTTCGCGGCCGTTGGCATGGTAGCGGCCGCGAAATTAGATAAACAATCACTTTGACACTTGAGAATTGCATGGTTTTGTTTATCAAATATTAATTCCATAGCCACTTTGAACACTAACTTTCTATTGACAATGAAACTGTTAAAAATTAATAAAATTTGTAATTGCATATTTTTTACGGTTGCACAAAAAATATTGTGTACACCTTGTCCACGAAATCCTTTAGCGCCCTCGAGATTGTCTTGCCTCGGCCGCAAGCGGCCTCGGCGACAATTTTTCTCTCAGTACGCTAAAGATTGATTTCGCGGCCTTGATATACAAATAACTATTTTCAATAGAAACAAAACTATACTGTACCCTGGTCGTATCGCTAATGTAAATCTGTAAATATCACTGGGCCGTCATCGTACCGTCATTGTACTGAGAACGTAGATGTAAATGGGTCCATTAAAATACATTGAACCAAGAAGTATCGAACCGTTATTGTACCGTCATTGTACCGCTAATGTAAATCAAGCCTAAGAGTACTATTTACAATACCGTATAAAATTTTCTAAATCTTGTTTAAGAAATAGCTTAGTGTAAAATCCGCTGTAATCATGTAGCAAATCTCAATCACATCCTCATTGGAATGACAAATCTGCACGCTCATGATCTCTCTCCTCTTCATTGGGCGAGTAACAACGTAATGCGTTCTGATTGTGTATTGTTTAGCCCCCTAGCGGCTGCGATAGAAGTGTCCATTACACGTCATTTAACTTGCCTTACTCGCACTCTACCCTAACCCTCTAGCTCTAGCTCTACTCTTCGCTGCTCGGCAGTGCGAATAAGAATATTGTTAACTAACTACAACAGAAGGAGAACTGTACTTGTTACTGTTATTGCCACTACTGCATATGCCCGAGAAAGAGAAGAGAGTGAATCATACAGAGATGATGATGATAATGACACTTTGAGAGTATAGATTGGTGTAGATTTAATTGTTCAAGTATTGTTGAGTGTAGATGCAACTGGGATAGGTGATCTTTTGAATATACGAGGTTTGATGAGAAAGTAACTAATATATTTTAATTTATCGTTGGTACAATGGTAGGGTTGCCAACTTTTTTTCTGTGAAATATAGTACTTCAGAGATCAAAACAAAAAAAAATATACTATATGGAAGAAAAATATAGTGCGTCAATGACAAGGATAAAAAAAATGGAAAAGACATTTTAAATGTGTGTTGTATCATGCTGCATTTTCGTTATTTTGATCTTTGGTTAACCACTGGAATGATTTTTCCCAATCTGTTATGTATTTCTGCAACATTTCTCCATTTTTGCGTTTTTTACTCTTAACTCACAATATTATAAGTACTTCAATTTCACGTAAGGATATAGCGTTGGTTTAGATGGGGATATAATTCTACCCTTAGATTGGTCAGAATGCAAACCTAGTTCACAAAAACGAAAAAAATATCACCTGTCAGTTGTTAGTTAGGTTGATAAATGAAGTTTACAGTTTTACAGAATTAAGAGATGTTTAACCATGTTTTCTTGTGATTTTTAATATTCAGGCCTTGTACATTCTTACAGATAATGATATTTATTATTGACAAAGTCTGGTTTTACGGAATAAATTATATCTTTAATGCATGTAAAATCGGTCTGCGCTCAAGCACCATCTACTCTTTTCTTACGTGAAATGAAGTGTAACTAGATTAACTATTTTGTAACTCAGTGGTTAATTTTTAACCACTGGTTAACCTTTTTATCCAATAAATATTGATTTGACTACTAAAAACCTGTTTTTTTTTTTGTTATATGTCAACATGCTTGATTGGTTCGAAAATTTAACCACTGGTTAAAATTTTTATTTTTTGATTTGACAACTAAAAATTTGTTATATGTCAACATACTTGGTTGGTTAAAAAAATTAACCAGTGGTTAAATATTAACCACTGAGATACAGTATAGGCCCCTTACTCGTTAAAAAAAAAATTAATAGTTTTGACTATGTCGATGATAAAAAAATATAGTATTTTTGTGTACTATATTATTTTTTAACAGTATACTATATATTATAGTACCCTACACAACGGTCTGTGAAGTACATGTCAGGTTCCATTCATATTGAGCACATAGTTAGTATATCACAGCTATATACGTATATTGACGAAGCATTTCCACACATTCGTCGATTTATTTTTATTTAAAAATGACTGTACAGGGTATCTCATTTTTGATGTTTTTTTAAGGTACCTCGGGTAATATTAATGATAGAGCGAAACCGTTTGCACATTGCAGGGTCAACTTTTCGTAAAAATTTTAATAGTCACCACAGGAATTTTCAATCTTCTTTTGTTTCTGAGCTACAGGCAAAAACTCGTTTTTCGCTCATTTTGAAAATATGTCATATCTTATTTATTATGATAGTTAGAGAAAAAATGTTTTTATAATTTTTTTTACCGTTTTTCAAAAAGAATGAAATGGCGTAATTAGATTTTTTGAAAATTTATTAATTCTCGAGATATAATACAAACTTATGATTTTTTAAACGGGAACCTATGTTGAAAATAGTCTCGTCATTTTGCTTATTTTATAAGCTTTTCAATGATGTATAACAAGTCTTTATTCTTTTGTTTTAAACATTAATAAAAGACGAATTATTAATTTATAGGGGTGAAAATAATGGAAATTATTAAGAAGCAAATGAAATAATCTATTCCAGATCATTTGCATATTTCTAATAGTATTTGTTTCAGTTTTACTCATTTTTTCAATTTATTTACTTCAAGAGCATATTTTAAACCATTTGAAATAATTTTTTTCAGTTTCTTAATAATTTCCATTATTTTCACCTCACTAAATTAATAATTCGTCTATTATTAATGTTTAAAACAAAAAAATAAAGACTTGTTATATATAATTGAAAAGCTTATAAAATAAGCAAAAAGACAAGACTATTTTCAACATAGGTTCCCATTTAAAAAATCATAAGTTTGTGTTATATCTCGAGAATTATTAAGTTTTCAAAAAATCCAATTACGCCATTTCATTCTATTTGAAAAACGGTATAAATTTTATGAAAACATTTTTTCTCTAACTATCATAATAAATAAGATATGAGATATTTTCAAAATGAGCGAAAAACGAGTTTTTGCCTGTAGCTCAGAAACAAAAGAAGATCGAAAATTCCTGTGGTGACTATTAAAATTTTCACGAAAAGTTGACCCTGCAATGTGCAAACGGTTTCGCTCTATCATTAATATTACACGAGATACCTTAAAACAACATCGAAAATGAGACACCCTGTACAAAGAATCTGTTTTAAATTTTGTGTTAAAAATGGTATAAAGTGCAATGATTAGGTGCATATTTTGGATCTTTTGACGAGGAAGCTATATCGAATACAAGGGTTTATGAATAATACAAATGATTTTAAGAAGGCCCTGAAGACATGGCAAATGACAAGAGAATCGGGCGTCCTAGTACATTAGCCAAAAGCTACCAATGAAAATGTGGCAAACATTGAAAATATTGTGCTTAGTAATCTACGACTCATTTTAATGGAGGATTTTGTGTGAGGCTATTTCAACAAATCTGAAAGAATTGTGGGTACACAACTCTTGGATTTTGCACTACGATAACGCGCTGGCTCACAGTTTACTACCGTTATTTTTTGACCAAATAATCATCGTGATATATATATATTTATATATATATATATATATATATATATATATATATATATATATATATATATATATATATAAATTAATATATTTAAATAAAAATTTGTTGTTTGTAGGTCAAAATCAGTAATATAATTTCTTCGCAGTGGAGGTCTTTTTTACGTGAACGTAAATGTAAGTCCAGTTAACTTCTTTATGGTGGTCTGTGAATACTGGCTAATAATTTTGTAAAGTACTCCTTACTTTTGCTATTATTATATTTACATCTTATACTAACGTATGGTCCTAAAGTTTTGAGAAAATTTTTAGATACTGATAACTTTTTTAAAACTCTTACTTTTTAAAATAATTATTACAAAAATTAACAATAAGTATAACAATTAATATTTAACATTTAAATTATTAAAAATGGACCAGTATCTTTAATGGCCCTTAATTTTCTTGACTTGCCCCATCATCCTCTGGACAACATCTGAATCGATTTCTCGAATCTTTTGGTAAATGCGACGTCGTAATTGTTCTTCATTTGCAGCTTCCCATCCCTTGTATACTTTTCTGGTTAATATTGACCAAAATTCTTCTATTGGTCGAGTTTGAGGTACATGATTGCCCAATTTCGGAACAAAGTCTACGTTGTTTTCGTTATTTCGTTATACCAGTTTCTAGTTATTCTGGCGTAATGGCATGAAGCTAGATCAGGCCAAAACATTATATCATCATTGGCGTGATGTATATTTAAAAATTGAAGCAATATAGAGAGGCATATTCTGCGAGATATTGACTTGACTTGACATTGTCTGGTGTGTTTCCATGTCATTAGTATAACAACCATCGTTTCCTTTCATCTCTGAATGTGACAGAGTAAAATATTTCTCGTCATCCATTACAATAAGTTTATTGAGAAAATGAATGCGCCTTAACGCACGACAACATCTAGCGGTATATTTTGGTGCTTTTCTTCTTTTTCGAAACACTACGTCATTTCGAGAAAGTGTTCTAAAAACAGTGGTCTTCAAAACATCGAATCTTCTAGCTACAGTTCGTTGTGACACTCCAACTTTGTCTTCAACGGCTGCAATTAATCTTTGTTCTCTCATGTGGCTCAAAATTAAAACATGTTTCCGAGCTCTAATTTCATGTTTTTATATGATATTTTACATAAAAGAATAGAGTCCAATAAAAAAATGCATTTTAAAGCTGGACCCTATTCTAAACTCCGCCCATTTAAATTCTTGTATATATATTATTATTAAAATATAAAAAAATTACGTACCATTAGCTTTTTGTAACTGAACAGAAATCAACAATACTCGTATTAGAAATCGTTTAATATGAATTTAATCGCTTTCTTTATTTTAAGTCAGATATAAATTTGACATAATGACTAAAACACTTTTCATACAAATTAAAATTCCGCGGCTTTCTATAGATCAATTCGAAATATGTAATTTCTTAATTTTATCGCGTCGGCTATATTGCACCTGGCACCATCTAGCGCTTGGAAAAAAAGTACTATCCATACGCTACTATATGGTCTCGACATTTTACATATGGGTTTCCGTAGCCTGAACAAGATTGTAAATTCCTTTACGAATATCTAGCTTATATGACATTTTGCTGCATTAAATGGACAAAACTAAACTGTCAAAATGAAAACAAGTTAATTGTGATATTTTGTTTCCAGCGACAATTTGATTAAACGTTATTTGGTATAAATACAAAACATCTAAAAAAATTCTCAAAACTGTAAGACCATACTTTATTATATTTATTCTATATCCCTCACCTGTAGAGCTCGGTATAGCAGCATGCGGCCCCATGAAGCCTCCCAGTTTGGCGCTGTGGTGATATGAGGACATGAATAGCTCGCTTTGGTACTTGTAGCTGCTGGGGTCGCTCGTGGCCGGCTGTGTCGCCGCTGCTAGGCCCTGGAAGTCGAACTTGTATGCGTATCTCTTTCCATGGACCTTTGTCATTATGTTCTTGTCGTAGTAGTACCTAAAACAGAGAACATATAGTTAATATACGATAATATACAAAGATGTGTAACCTTTTGAAACTTATATTCCGGCAAAAAGGTATGGGAAGAATACATAATATTAAAAATACTATTGTAACGTTTTGGTTTATTTGGGTGAAGTGTAAATATTACACTATAATGAAAGTTACTATTACTAATATCAAAAATTATTAAAAACTAATTAAGACTAAAACTATAATTAACTATATAACACTAACACTATTTATTTAACCAATTAACACTATTATTACTACGCGTTCCAATCTTAGACTGCCGGTTTGTTGCAGATTCTTGTAGACTGTTTACGCGATATTTATAACACTATATTTATATCACTATATAATTATGACGTTCAACTGTCCGCCTACCGACCTCCACAGCGTCTGTATATTCAACTGCTCGGACAGAAGTCATGTCTTTTACAACACTATCTGTCTATTTATGTAACTCTCTGTCTAACTCAGTATCACCGACTGTCCGTATGCCACAATTCTTCAACATCACTGCCGAGTATCCACTTCCACTTGCCGTTACTGTCTTCGTTTACCTAGCTTCCCAATACTCTTCAACACTGCCGAGTATTCTCTTTAACAGCTATCCCGGTATAGTAACTTCCCGACTCGTCGTTACTGTTCTTGTACACTATAGCTTCCCTATACTCTGTAATAAGACGAGGGTAAGCGCAATAACAGATAAATAACTTTTTATAAACTCTTCTAAATAATAGTTTCGATAATCATATTTTAACTCTGTTTATCTGTTTAAGTTATAAATATCAAAATTCAGTTTAGAAATTATTGTGTATACGTGCGTAACTTTTAAAGCCCTAGCCTATGCACCCCGTACCCCTAAGATAATCCTGTCCTGAAGATAGCGTTTTGTTTTTAAAGATAGTCGACATTAGAGACTCGTGGAGTTAACATGTAAGAGTCGAAATTAATTGGGCGCGTCGGGCAGACGTGTCTTGTTTTTTGACATGTAGTGTTTTAGTTTTGGGGCGACGTCCGCCCGCTGGGTTACAGAATGTAACTTATTAGTTGTGTTAGTTATAGTTGTATTAGTTTAAATGTAAATAAAGTAATTAGTTATTAAATCAACAAGTTGTGTCCATGTCCGTAAATCGTAATGTAAGTGTTCATCAGTGTAAAGTAGTAAAGTGTTAGTGAATGTGTGTTCGTCCTTCCCAAGAAGTCCTTCTCACGAAATTCCTTATCACAAATCAGTCAGTGTGTCATCGCTGGAGTAAACAGAAGAAGTATTAGTATCATCATCCAGTTCCGAACCCCCCCTCGTGTTACAACTCGTCAACACTACCGAGTATTCGCATCCACAGCTATCCCAATATACCAGTAACTTCCCGAGTACCTACTCGACACCAACTGCATATGCTCAGTACGATACTGCTGTGCTCTCTCACTAACACTTAACTCTCTAACACTTCATGTAACTAACTCTGTGACTGTATGTAACTAACTAACTAACTGCACTAATGTAAGTGTCTGTGCGTCTTCACTAATGGAACTGAACTATGTAATTAACTCAGCTGACTATGTAAGTCAACTTCCGATCACATAAGTAATGTTGTGTGATCAGGGACTCAACTGAACTAACTAACTCGAGCATAGCAGCGTCCATTTTATACAGCTGCCATTACCTTCTAGAAAAGGTCTAGAATGTTCGACCGCATAATAACAATGACCGGAAGTAATTAAACACGTCGCGACCTGTTTGCTTACGTAGCCCGGTCGGCTAGCGCTATTTCGTCATCGCTATAAATAGACACTCGCTTATTGCAGCGGCCCGGCTGCGTCAGCGGTGGCGACGGCGGGCGCTGCATATTACATTATACAAATCCCTCTAATATACTAAAGCAAGAGTTTTGTAAAAAAATATGGACTTCACTGGGACTTGAATACCTGAATCTATGACCTTCCTATATCAAGTAGGATGCTTTTCCCACTGAGCTAGGACGTCTCCTCGAACTCAATAAATTCTTCATCTTTATTTTACTGGTCTTAAATGACTACACTCTCTTATTTAGACACTATTGAATACTCATCAGCGCGGCATACCATACCTTAGTAACTACGAGAAGCTATAATTACAAAAAGTTTTTAAACATTTATTTTTTATAAAATTTGTAATCGTGGACGATTCAATTATTTCTTATTGAAGAAAAAATTCTGTGAAAAATTCATGGACTATAAAATCTTATTTTCTCTTGTCAATCCGCAGGATTCTTATAATTTCGCTTTGCGTACACATAGATATAAAACGCTTACTCGTATAATCCACAAGGAGACCTAATATGCCTTTGGCACATTTGTTGAGTAACGAGGACCTCATCAATACGAAACAGAGTCAACCTAGTCACAAATTCAGAACTAAGGGTAAGGAAGAAGAAGCGTTGACAGACAATGCAATTCAGTATTATTGTTGGTACTACTGACTGACCATGAAGGATTTTCTTGGGTTTCTGTTCGCCAAAATAACTACGTATGATTATGATTCAATTAAAGAATTTTCGGTTAAATTTATAAAAGTGTAGATTGTTGAATTCTAGATATTTAAGTCTTGATTCCCGTGTAGCTGAGTGCGATATGTGACCGATTGTTATTCTAATTGTACGGGTTCGAATAATCGAAACAGACCGTAGTCAATTTTAAAGTATCAGGAAATGGTAGAATAGCATATTATCCAATGTGCCTGAGTGTCTGGTCGCGAATCTGGGGAACCGGGTTCGATCCCGACCGAAGCCAAATATTTTGAATTTTAAATGGCACCAAATTGGCCCCTGTTTTGCACTCTCCACGCCAGAAATGAGTGCCCTTGAAGTGAAGCCTGGTAAACGCCCGCATCATTACCAATATCTGCGTTCAAAGCAGACTGGCACACAGCAATGGGTAATATGCCGCGATGATATATTTATTTGATTTATTTATTTATTTTATACTGTACTTTCCATTTGTTGATCATGTACCGTATTTTTATATTTTATTATTGTGTTCAAATTTCTTTTTTTGACCTGGCTAAACATTATGTATGTATTTATGCTTGAATAAAACTATTATTATTATTAAAAGTAATTTTCACTGCCGTCGACAGAGAAAGTAACTGCTAATAAAATCATACTTTTAATGCCAATCGACAAAATATTTTTACTAATTTCTAAATAACATTGTACATTTTCTTTTGAAATTAAAAACAATTTTATTTCTCATTAATAAATAATCCAATCAAGTAATGTTAGTAAACGGAAACAAACTTCTTAACCTCGGTGTTTATCTTTGGTTATTTCAGTAATTCCCATAATTAATAACCTCGATAATGTGATTACTACTACTCTGCCTCCATCTCTGCATTGGGATTCGATCTGTAACAACATTATCCGCTATCGACTGCTAATTGCTCCCGAACAGAGCAATGGGATTACTCCCCAGGTCGTTAGGGCTGTGTTATTGTACATTCTCCCAACTAGATAGTCACCCTGTTCTGCTTTCACACTGCCTGACGACGAGACAGGCTCGCTGGATTACCAAATGCCATTTGCTGTCGAAGCCAACTCGAATATAGCGTTTTTATTTCATCATGAAAAATAAAACGTTACGTTGGAAGCGATTTTCAGGTTTTCAACGCGGGGAGATTTATAGGTGAGTTATGGAGTGGTTAATTGCTGGACAAAGGTTGCAAATTTGTTAGTGATGTGGATTTTTATTTATAGTGGTGTGAAACTATCACGAATTTCTAAACAAATTATAAAGAATTATGCATTCCTTGGAAGTAAATTTTGCAATTCTATACGACGACGATCATACGGTGGGTGGAATCAGTGGAGTATATGTATATCGAGGTAACAAGTAACTTTCAGTTACTGTTGCTAGAACAAACACCGGGCTTCAGCCAAATAGGAGTATCACTCTGTGTTTGGCGTTCGTTTGAATTGAAAAAGTCGAGTGATTTCTAATGTCTATGATACACTGGTCGTAGAGCTCTTTGATGAAACAACAGTACGCACCCGTCATCGACGAAAAATATTGGCGCCTGTATTTTATCGAAGAGCTCAATGAAGAAACGAACGTATTTCATTTCATATGAATCTTTTGTGTCTCATTTCACTTTGGCGTGGGTATCTACTTTTGTTTTGCCTGTGTCAATTTTTTCGTTTTCGCATATTTTATTTAGGCCCGGTATTTTCACTTCCGAATAAGTATTCGTTAAATAAATTTAGGGCCGGTATTTCCATCTCCGGATAAAGTTCAGGATAACTATCCGTCAGATAAATGATAAAATATCGCATCGAAATAAAAGCATAAATGAAGTAAATTATATTGAATGTCATTTTTTGATGCGATATTGTTCATTTATCCGACAGATAAGTTATCCAGCACTTTATCCGAAGATGGAAATACCGGGCCTTATTCTATATATTTATTCTACGAATAATTCCATTGCGTCTTTTCACACATTTTACAGAAACAAATAACTATCTGCCGAATAACTTTAACGTTCGTGAATTGGTAACCTTGCAGAGTGAATTTGTGTCAGTAGAGAACGATGAAGTTTGGCGTAGCTACGTTAAGCAGACAAGGATGAAATGTGTCAACTTCTTTTGAATCCATAGTTGTCAAAATTTTATTTGACATCTTTAATGTCAAAGTTAACTACAGTCTTCTGCATTTTTAGCCCCGATAGACTGTTATTGAACAAGTGTACCATTTAATACAGCACTCGTATGTGGTAAACGAGATATGTATATTGTAAAATTGTCCATGTACTTTTTGTATATTTTTTTCAGTTCAAAGTAAATGTTTGTCATTGTACTCAACAAAAGTATACCCAAATTCTAAAATATTTTACCAGCGTCAAATGACAGGATCTTCATAATAATTTACCTATTCAAGATCAAATACGATCCCCAAAATGTAATAAATTGGTTTTATAATAGAAACCTGTCAAAAAATTCCTTCATGTATGTGGTTTGATGGTGTGTGTTCGATTTTTCACCTTATTTATTAATTCATAGTTCAAAATATTATCAAAATCATAAAAAATATTTAATATAACCATTTGTTAATAAATCTGCACTATGTGGAAATGTAATGAACTCAGGAATAAACTGGTTATTCGCTACTCAACTACCGAATAATTTATTCCGCGAATAACGGATGTTATTCTTTCGAATAAATTTATTTGCATGTGAAAAGACAACAAAAATATTTATTCGAAGGGTAAATTTATCCAAACCTTTATTCGCAAATGAAAATACCGGCCCTTAGTATATTATCTTTTTATATTTCGTGTTTAATTTTTCGCGTATTTTTAGCAGTATTTTAATTTTATTTAATAACACCTAGCAAGAATTGCAGCAGCTCTTTCGTCCTAACTCGAACTTATTTTATCACAAAATATTTCCTTGATTCACAAAGCAATGTTTTGAAAACCTCCAAACAACAACAATAAACTAGAGAAATATCAATTTAAAAACCGACGGCATAGGATCATTTCATTGGTGTTATTAGCAACATAACTTTTTTCCGCCACGTCATCGATGAAACAGAAAACCATCGATGACGGGTGCGTACTGTGGTTTCATCGAATAGCTGTTCGATGCTCTGATTTTCTTCGACCAGTGTGCCATATGCGTAAAAATGCATGAAATCTGTGGACGAAATATGGGTACATCACTACATCCCTGAGATCAAGGAACAGTCTAAACTTGCACGTCTCTCAACTCCGGAAATAATTGTCAAAGTTCACGATATCAAATAGCAAAAGAGTGTGTTTGTAACATTTTTAAAAATTAATTGGATTTGGGCAACTGAGATGCTATTTGGTGGAAATAAACGAAATCGATATTAAACTTCTTAGACTAATTTTGATAAATTTAAACTTTTTTTGTTGTTTTGTCACAATGGACGAAATGTGGGTCCATTAGTATACGACTGAGATCAAGGAGCAAACTAAGTAATGGACTCATGGTTGTTCGCCTCCGAAGAAAGCAAAAGTGGTTGAATTTTTAGTAATACTTATAACATTAGGTTTGTTCGCACAACAGTTAAAAACCGTCACAAACCATTCTTAGCATGCGCATCTGTTTAAAAGTGTTCGCACAAAAGAAATTTTAAATCTACGATTAAAAATCATCCGTTCGTTCAGCAAAATATTTCAATATCTGATCAGTTTCCATTAACCGTCAAAACAGTCCGCAGATTTTAAAGAAATTTTTAGTTTGTGACATGCGCAGTGGAACTTCTGGGTATCAGTGAGCATTGTTGCACTAGTACGGTGACTAGTACTAGCCAATTCTTCCAAACCACTAAATATTTGCCATATTGTCATGCAGATTATCGAGTATAAATTTAAGAAAACCAGAAATAAACGCATGAATAAATTTTAAAGATTATCAATTCATTCAGTGACAATGACAAATGATGGCAACAACAATTAACCTAAGATAAAAACCTTTTCAGATGGTAGTAGGAACAATAATCTTTTTTTCTGTTCGCAGAACACTAAAATTTCCAATCAGTTTGCAACCAATTTCAAACTACGCACGCTTACTGAAAAATTGGCAATTAGTTGCTTATTTTGTTGTGCGAACAAACCTAATATATTCTCTTTGTTTAATACTGCCATAATCACTTTGAAGTCAGTGGCGGCTTGTCAGGGTAGACAGGTGAGGCAGTGCCGCAACAGAAAAGAAATAATGTAAATTAAATTTGAACTTATTCCATTAATGCTTGTCTTTATAAATATCAAAAGAATAATTTAAGCCACCACCATAATTAATCTGTAATGCAGTTCACCTAATTTACACCCTTTGAAGTGCTTTTCGAAATGAGTAGTTTAAAGCTTAATATTGCCTAATGTTTTTGATACGGCTTTCATTCATACGTGCGCTAGACAGCGCTGTTCGAGGCAGTGGTTCAAATACAAAATGCAATGAGAGGATAAAATATAGTTACTTTACTTTCCACACGGCCCTATAGAGGCCGAGACCGTACGTGAATACAATCAAACGCGGCATGCTGACAAATTTTGTAAATAAGTTCACGACATCTACTGTACATGTTGCAAGCCAGATTAAATAATATTAACGACATAAACATAACATAACCTGTCTAGCATTTTTATTATAATAGGCCCTGGTTTGCGACTTTGATACGTATGACATTAAGTATTTAATTCTTTTATTTTTCTCGTAGTTTACCTGCGTAGGGTTTTTGTATTTTGAATTTTAGTTGAAAACAAAGCAAGTGTAATGGCTTCAACTGGGACTTTAAAAGATAAGAACTTCGAATTAGATGATAATAATATAAGGAATAATTCTGAAGATATTTTTTTAATTAACAAAAAACCATTTCATCGACTGTCTTATGAAGATAAACTGTTTGTCAAAGAATTAAAACAAACAGACCATATCTGCTTTGTTCTGATCTTAGTACATCATTAATAAATATTGGAGAAGGAGGCAAAATGCAACTAACACCTGCTATGATAAATATAACTGGCTTGTCGGCAATAAAGTACTTAATAAATTATTTTGTGGTCTGGCAATTTATTTTTGTACATGAAAGAGGAAAAACATGCAGCTGCACATCCCCTTAAAAAATATAACTTTCAATTATAAAGCATTTGACCTTAAATGAAAAAAAATTTCGTCTGCGGCGCATTTTTTCTCTAGATGCCGTGCCTCACCAAAGTTTAGATGCACGAGTCGCCACTGTTTGAAGTTGTGTGTCATAGCGTTATTATGCGAATAGTTTTATTAAAATTATAAATTAAAAGTTTTGTATTATACTAAAATTTTGGTATAAAATCATTTAAAATTGGTCATATTTTGATAATTTGACAATAAATATGCAATTTTTTTCCGGACCCTATTACAGCTAAAACATTGTTGGCACTGAAAATACTAAAATTGAAATTTAAAGTGTAAATTATATTTTATGATTTAAAAAAAAGTAATCAAGAATTTCTTTATAATGTTTCAAACTTGATATTCTTTCGATTAAAATAAAACTAATTTTACACGGTTTATTATGAAGTTAACACCTTTTCTGATTCAATGTATCTGTTGGTTGTCGGTGCATCTCTTTTCCTCTCATTGTGGAGGCGGGAGCGTGCGGGGGCGGTTCCGGCCGGCGGCCCGGACCGGAGACGACCACATCCTCCTGGAATCCGGCCACCGCCGCCGCCGCCGCTGCCACCGCCGCCTGCGACGACGCTTATTGATTTCTCAATTACATCTCGACAATTCACAATTCCCTGCCACTACCACACGGCCGGGAAATGCTCAAAGTGCCCTTTGTGCCGTAGAGGAAGACTTGAGGAAATCAACTCTTCTAGAATTTTATTTATTTGTCGAAACACTAAATAAAAACTACCAACCACAACAATTTTTCATTCAACTGAAACTAGTATACTTTTAGTACCTAATACTTCATTGCAGGATCGTTTTACATTTTTGGGTGTGGAAAAAATAAAGACAACTATATCGGGTGTAAAGCGATAAGCGTTTATCATGGGAAAACGGGTTTTCCTTCGACAATAATGCTTAAAATAAATTGTAAAAATTGTCCGCTATTGGGATAATAATGTTTTAAATAAATATTGTAGGGAATTAAATTCATAATCACATTTTATTTTGCACCTATGAGACCATGATCCTAACTTAGTTGTTTGGAAACAATTTATTTCATGAATGGAATGCATTTTTACCTCCCGCTACCCTTAGTAAGGGATCGTGCTAAAAATCGCATATCGAGATTTTGGTAAATGACCACGTTTTAGAATTTAATTTTAACATTTTCAAGATGATGTCTGTGTGTATGTATGTGTGGATCCTCCACTCTAACTCAAATACTATCAATCAGAAAATTTTGAAACTTTGTATTTCGAACTTTTTTTTGTAATGGAAGGAGCCCATTAGATTTTGGTGAAAATCGGATAACCGGAAATGGCACTTTACTAGAAGGTCAAAATAGTTTTTCTTCGAAAAATACCTTTGAATGTTATTGTTTAGAGATTAATGTTATTATAAAAATGAAAGATTATTAAATTTTCTATAGATTTGCATTAATACTTTTTCTATATATTTTATGGATAAATTTATAAAATTATTTATAATTTAAATCCCAACAAACAAACAAAACGCAGTTATTGAAATGTAAGTAACTGACAGATAAATGTCACTATCAAAGAACTAATCATTTCAAAATAATATTAGTAACGTTTTAAAAAGAAAAAAATAAATAGAACAATAGAAAAGGAATTAAATACAGTTTCCAGCATAAGTAAATGTGTAGGTATGTATTTAGATTAATAAAAATTAACGATTCACAAAAATGTTTAAGTTAAGCTAATCCTCATTTATTTAAAATTTAATTTTCATTTTATTATAGCTCCGGTGGCTCAATGGTTAGAGCAACGCCTCATGTCATGAGTACCCTCGGAGGTATGGGTTCAAATCCTACGAAGGCATGGATGTGAACCCACTCTGTAATTGGGATTCAATCCTCTTGAGGGGTTTTAAAAAAAACGTAGTTACTTGAATTAGATTAAACTATATTTTAAGAAATAAACTGTCAAAATTAGAGTAAAATTCGCTAATCCAAAAATAAGGATTAACTTAATCTGTTTTGTGACTCGGGCTGTAAATAGCGGTAGGTATTGTGATGGCCACACCAGATTTTACAAGTTTACAAGATACGACTATCAACTTTTATTTTTCAAATGGCAACCTATAATTATTTTAATAAAATAGAAACCGCCATTTTTTTCTCTTTTCAACGATGTATTATTTTTACCTTCCGTCACCTTTAGGTAAGGAAGGTAGGTATTGTCTTTGGTCAAAAAATTCGATGATGAGTTTTTAATCAATAAGCACGTTTTAGGGTCCCTAGAATACGAATTTACTATTTTTACGATGATGTCTGTATGTGTGTGTGTGTGGATGTGTGTGTGTGTGTGTGTGTGTGTGTGTGTGTGTGTGTGTGTGTGTGTGTGTGTGTGCGTGTGTGTGTGTGTGTGTGTGTGTGTGTGTGTGTGTGTGTGTGTGTGGATGTGTGTGTGTGTGTGTGTGTGTGTGGATGTGTGTGTGTGTGTGTGTGTGTGTGTGTGTGTGTGTGTGGATGTGTGTGTGTGTGTGGATGTGTGTGTGTGTGTGTGTGTGTGTGTGTGTGTTTTCGTCTGCGATAACTCTAATACTACAGTTACATCAATATGAAGAGCTGATTAGATTTTGGTTACAATTGGTCAACCGGAAGTACCATCATTTGAAGATTTTAACAGGTTTTCTTGAAAAAACTATGTTAAATATAATTTTTTCACATTTGATGTTCTTATAAATATTAAAGAATATTTTATTCTCTATACGATTTGACTGCATTTTATACTTAATATTAAATGGATATAGAGTTAAAAGATTATAAAGAAATTAAATTTCATAAAGTAGCCATAGCTATGGAAACAGCTATTATATTAAAGGCGATTTCGGGCGACAACCGTTCACTAGCGGTATGTTGCGTTCAGGTGCGTTCACACATTCGGGCGCTAGGAACAACATACCCGGTATGCTTGGATCAGTGCTCACAGCTGAACGGGTTTGCTAGTCGGGTCAGCTCTCTGTTCACTATTTCTATCTCTTTTTATCATGTATTTTTTTGAAATGTCAAAAGTCAAAACAGTCGGAGTCGTGGTCTTATGTCAAACAGAGTGACATTATTTTCGTTGACTCTTTTTTGGACAAATATGGAAAAAACTATCTTTCTCCGTTAATGCATTTTAATTGTCAGACACTATTTTTGACAGTATTAAATGTCGCAGAATATACATAACCTCCAAGTACGGTGTCAACAAGTGAACCATTGATTTTTGGCGCCACCACTGACCATAGCATACCGCAAGTGACCGTAACTGATCCTAAGAAGTGAACGGGTATGTCGCCCGAAATCGCCTTAAGAAAATTCTGATTCAATGTCAAGTGAAATTGACATAGTGTGTTTGTCTTATAATTTTATTGGAAATATAGGATCTTTTGCTTTCTGTATGGAATTTGTATAAAATACATACAACTGCTTTAAGGTAATGTACGAGAAATAATAATAATAATAATAAATCTTTTATTTTTGCAGATACATTACACTGTATATAGAAAACGTCACAAAATAATAATTTTCTGTATGAAATTTACATAAAATACATGCAACTGCCGGAAGGTAATGTACAAGAAATAGAATATTTAATTTAGCAAGGAACTTTTCGTATGAAATTTGTACAAAATACATAGAACTGACGGAAGGTAATGTGCTGGCCACATCAGAATTTTTATTAATCTATTTGAAAAATTTCGACAAAAATAAGATAATTTAGAAATATTAGAAATAATTTTTAAACAAATATTATAGGTGGCTGTGTGAAAATAAACAAAACGTAACAGTGCTATAAAACTTAGCAAACTAAAACAACAAATTTAGTAACAAAAACAACTTTACATTGTTACGTTTTGTTTATTTTCACATAGCCACCTATAATATTTGTTTAAAAATTATTTCTAATATTTCTAAATTAGAAGATTTTTGTCAACAAAATAAATATATAACCTGATTTTTATTTTGGAAATAGTCATCCGAATACCATTCATAGTTAAATATTATCCTGAAAAAAATTTCCGATTGCTTTACTCGAGCCTTTTGCCAATTTATCTCGTGACATTGATCAAAAATCACTCGTTTGACAACTCGTGATATTTGCCAATGCCACTCAATAAATTGCTAGGCAACCAGCTCTCGTAACAATCTGAAAAATTTTCCGGCAAAAATTTACCACTTATGATATTATATATGATAAAACTCCGTTACCCCGATAAATTTCCGCCATCAAGTAAATAAACAGTTGTTACTGTTTACTGTCGGTGTGACAGTTCATTAATAATTCAAGTTTATTGTTTCATTTTGCGTTGTCTTTGGAATTTATCTCACCAAATAGGTAGCACACGACCTCTCTGATTTTCTTAGATAAATTTTTATTTTTAAGCACTCATTTTTTCTGCTTTTAAGCAAAATCACTCAAGAAAACTGACATTAGATAAAACCCCTCCTCCTTCGGAGTCGGGATTTACCATGCAGTTTGCTTTCGTGTTTGTTGCTAAGTAAAAAAATTCGTGTAAAATAAAAATTTACCGATAAAATCAGGTCTTGTGGTATTACTTCTGATCTTTCTATGAAAAAATGTAAAAATCAATGTGTAGGTATTTGACCTTGAACTCAAAAAAATTCATCAAATTGCTGTCAGTTAACAAAGAATTTTCATCTGTGAAGTTCAATTTGTTAGCGGGAAGTGCTACCAACGTAACTGATTTTACAAGTCGCATTTATTAAAAATCTAATAGAATTATAAAATTACCCCAATAGAAAAAATAGTATAAAAACATGTTTCATAAGAATTGTGATCGCACTCGTCCTTTGTAAAACTTACCGCGAAGTGGCTCGTTTTCCAAAGTTGGACTCATGGGTTAACAGATTGCCTTATGAAATTTGTTTTTTTTTAAATATATCTACTATTATCAGTCATCAAAGATACATTTACCATGTTTTTATAAGTAGCTAAAGATTACAGGTTTTATTTTGCTTCCCTATCTCTCGAATGAAACGCATGTAAACAATAATTTTGGATTTATTAGATGCAGTTTTCGTATTTATACTTTTTTTCTAAAATTCATAGGGCAAAAATTACAGCCATGAAAATTTTACCGTTATATTTGCTAAGATTCATAAAAAGTAGACACCGGTATATAAATATTAGAATTATTTAAAATCTTCGACAACTGTCATAGATCAACAGGATTTACCAATCACTTGATTGTAGTTATTTGGTATAATATACAGGGTGTAAATGAAATAAGTGCATTAAATTTAACCAATAATATAACTCGACGAGAGCAACAATACGTATTTCTTCATAACTATTTTTTCTAAGTCATAGATTTTGAGATAAAATTCTTTAAAGATTTGCTGCATATTTCGTTACCCGCCCATGGAGAACAAATGGTAGCTGCCGTATTCAAGTGGGATACAAACAGCTCAAAAATTATCGGTTATCGGTGACACTTGCAGTCCCAGTAATTAATAAACGAATCAACGGAAATAACATTTATTATTAATTAATTCATAATAGTACAATTTTAAAAATAAAAAAATTTAAATTTTGGATAACAAAATTATAAAGTTGTGTATTAAACCAGGATTTTAATCACCTGTGAATAGAGGAAGACAAGGAGGAACGAGGTAACGAGGAAGATCAAAAGCATAGTTATTAGGTCATGAGATGATTATTTATCGTCGACAAATCATAATAGTTTAAATACGTTATTCAAAAAATGTAAGTACAAACTCGTCCATTTAAACGAGGCATATGTGTACCAATAATTAGTCGTCCATTTATTGTTCCCGCCCAAACATTTTTTAATGAAAATTTTTACAGCATTTTCGTCTGTCGAGATGTGCATTGTGCATGATAAATACACCTTCCCAAGTAAATTCAGTCTCATTAATGAACATTATGAGCCATTCCCAAAATTGAAGTCTGCTATGTGCTGAAAACATTGAACTTTTTCGCATGGTATGGATACAAATGTTGCTTTTTTAAAAATTTTCATATGTGACACTCCGTATTGTGATAAAGATGTACCTACAAGATTAACAAATGTGCGAATATTAGGAACAGTATGATTTGGAAACGCTCTATAACACTGTCTTTATATCAACCACAAATTAAAATGTAGTAAAGATACGTATAAATAAATAAATCATAGGTAAGTAATTACAATGTCTGTGTACTCGCTATTTGTAAACGTAAGCATTTTGACAGAATTTTACCTTATATACAAGTTTATTACTAATGTCAAAATTTAATTGCAACAACTGACAGGACTGTCAATTGCTAAAACAAAATTTTATTAGAAAAATACTTGGAACGACTCGTCAATTTACGGGGTTGTAAAAATGCTAAAAAAATATGCGATTTCGAGAAAAAGTTAGTAAGAAATATTGTTGCTCTCGACGAGTTATATTACTGGTTATATTTAATGTACTTATTTTATTTACACCCTGTATAAATAAAGCAAATGTGACAGTTTACGTCGTCAGGTAACTGCAGGCATTTCTCTCTTTCCTTTTTCCCATTTTTCCAACTACTCGATGTGCGCCCCCTCCGTACCTACGCCCTAGGCCATGGCCTAGGTTGGCTTTATGGGTAATCCGGGCCTGCCCTCAATGCTTAACTTGCTTGAGGATCTGACCAGGTAATAATAATACACAGAACAAATTACATATCAAGCTTGTAAGAATATATAAGTTGTGACTTACCGGAGCGCCCTGGACAACTTGTCGTAGTTCATGTTGGGCTTGGACTTGCGTTCTCCCCAACGCCTTGCGACTTCGTCGGGATCTGTGAGTTTGAACTCTCCATTCGTGCCTTCCCACGTGATGCAAGCCGCATTTGACGAGTCGCTCAACAACTCCAGGAGGAACTGCCAAAGCTGGATTTGTCCTGAACCTAAAGACAATAATAACTATTAAGAAAATTGAAGTGGCCATTTCAGATGAGCGAACATAATATCATATGAGAAGAAAATATATTTCTGGACTTCAGTCAACTTTTATTTATCAACCCGACCGGTTTCGACACCTCATGTGTCTTCTTCAGGGGATGATTTTTAGTAAAAGTTTATGAAATATATTGCATACTATGAAAATGTTGAATGCAGTATAATTACAAAACATGGAAAATTATTATTTGTATAAAAAATAACTTATAGTTAAATAAATTTAACAGTTGAAAAAATAAATAAAACATAGAAATTGTACATTTATACAAATTGTACTGTCATAAAATACATGTATAAGAATATTAAATGTGAAAAAAAAAATATAAAAAATGTGTCGAACACCCTTAACGGCTAGCCTTCAACTTCAGTTGAAATTTATTTAACTATAAGTTATTTTTTATACAAATAATAATTTTCCATGCTTTGTAATTATACTGTATTCAACATTTTCATAGTATACAATATTTTTCATAAACTTTTACTAAAAATCATCCCTGAGGAAGACACATGGGGTGTCGAAACCGGTCGGGTTGATAAATAAAAGATGACTGAAGTCCAGAAATATATTTTCTTCTCATCATCCATTACCAGTCAAGAAATTTTACCTAACTCCCATAACATCATATCCTAACGGAAGAATTAGATATGAAAAAGAGGGATGCCAGGTTTGTTGGCGTCTTAGGGCCGGTATTTCCATCTTCGGATAAAGTGCTGGATAACTTATCTGTCGGATAAATAAACAATATCGCATCAAAAAATGACATTCAATATAATTTACTTCATTTATGCTTTTATTTCGATGCGATATTTTATCATTTATCTGACGGATAGTTATCCGGAGATGGAAATACCAGCCCTAAGAAAAATAATACGACAAATTTAATTCGTCGGTTTATAACCGCACATAAGACCTGGACTAATTATTATACTCCAGAGTCTATATAATAGTCCGAAAAATTAACACGGTGATTATCTCTCACCAAAAGCAAAATTAGTTTCATCTGTTGGAAAAGTTATGGCATCAATTTTTTGGAATGCTATAAAGATATTGTTGATTGACAATCTTCCAAAAAGTCAAACAATACGCTACTTGCTTGGTACTGAAAATCTGAAATCTATCACTAAATACCTAAAGTAAAGTTGAAAACGTATGTAAAAATATAATTTTATTTTTAAAAAATTATGTTTTTTTAATAAATTAAGAAAGAAGATTTTCTTTGACGTCATTATTTTGAACTGGAGAAAGGGATGCATATTTAAGAATGTAACCTGTAGATTCTCTTCTTTATTATTTACAATTTGGGTGGTTTCTGTTACTTTTATTACGTATTTCGATTTGTTAAGCAGGATTTTGAGGAATTTTAACTTAGCTTATACTTGTACAAGATTAAAATGACAAACGAAAATATTAACCTCCAAACTATTATTCAAACATGAAACCGAAGATCTGTCATGTTTAAATTACCCGCACATGCCGTTGCTATTGGACGTACCGATGTTATTGCTTTACGGCCATTCATTGGTTCGGCGTAATTCTAGGTCATACATGGCGGTAATTTAAATATTACAATTTCATTAATTTTTTTCTGGCCAATTAATGAAAATTTTGCCAAAAGAAAAAATATGGGTAGCAAGTGTTTATCGTCTCTTCAAAAATATTAAATAAAAAAAGGTACGCAAGTAGCCCATTACTTTGGAATATTATTCTAATCCTTTACTTCGACTGGACCAAGAAATTCAAAAAAGAGGCGAGAAAAATAAAAAAGAAAATAATTTTCTTCACGATAACGCACGCCATAATACAAATATTGTGCCTATGGCAAAACTGTATTGTACTATTTTTTATAGTATAGTTCAGATTTTCGATAAAACTATTTAGAAATCTTACATGACAGCAATGTATAATTAAACAAAGGTAGTTGTTCTCTAATAAGGTACTATAAGTATAGAAAAAGTCTTATTATTTATTAAGTAACTCAACTGTTTGTCGATGCCGTCGATGGACATAATTATTCAGAGTTAATTATTTGCAAAAATTAGATATGAACATCGTTTTTAATACTCAATCGTTATTGTTTCCACTTTGTATTTCCGTTGAAATACCCTAAAAAATTTCCAACCAATAAACTATATTTACTAACTGCCAGGCGCTCCTTCCCTCAATAAAATCACCCCTTGAATCATTTTTCAATCATTACTTATGTCATAACACCATTAACCTAGGCAACACATAAATTAGCAATCAGTGACAGCGACAGCGCGCACTAGCTTCACATGAAGTTGACTTCACGTTTACCCTGATGGTGATGACGAAACGGCTAACGTGCCACGTGACTAGGCGTGCGTGGCGCGTGACGAGTGCGTGACCTACCCAGGGCAAGAATCTGACTGTTCAGGTCGAACGAACACTTGACTTTTGCCGTGGGAAAGGAGGGAACCATTTTTTATTCTAATGGCAATTTTGTAAGGTTTGGTTCTAAAATCTAGAAATTAAAACTGAAGTAAAGCAACTTTTCTCCACCCGCATTTTATCTACTGAATCTGTTGTTCAAATACATTTTTGTATAACTTGGATAAAAGTTTTGGATCATTCATCCATCTCCTATAATACCTATAATAACAAATACCGTTTATCCAATTTTATTTTGGACATTCTTTCTTAAAATACCTTTTGACTTTCCTTACTCTTTAATTTCAAATAAGGATTATTGTGTTATATAAATTTGTTTTACCTTTCAAAATCTGCCTTTTTTAAAATTTTTCCTGCATTTTTTTGTAGATAATTACAATAAGTAGTTCTTCAAAATAATATTTGCATTTTATTTTACTTAAGTAACTTAGTTCGTACATACTCTGCTTCATTATTTAAAATTAATTCTATATTTTTCATTTAGCATATGAATATTTTAAACAGGTACCTAGCTAAACAAAATTATAACGCGAATTATATAGGTTAAATATTTAGTCACAATAAAATAATAAAGTTGAATAAAATAACTAATATTTATGACATGTACCTATATCTTATAGATTCTTCCAAAAAATAAAAAAATTCATGCACAATCTAAAACTTTAAAGATTAAAACAAATTTAAAATGCAATGAGCCTGAAGAGAAAATTAAATACAGTAAAATTTTTGAAAGATGTCCGTTCAAGGCCATCTGTATCAAGAACGAATTAACAAATTGGCATATACTTATCTCTCACAAGAAGCGATAACGATGGATATAAAATGCTTGCCTATCAAAAATTCCTATTGTTTCATTTTAAAATAATGCATTTTGTTGATAATATTTTTACTGTAACGTACGTTTATTTATTAATTCAGATATATTACTTTTATTCAAGGCCGTACGAATTTTGTGTCATTATCTTATATTTCACATACTTATTTGGTTTTACATTTGCTAATAAACTTACGAGTTGACTTAGTTTTGAATTTTGAATGCGTTTACTGTAACATATATTTTTATAATAATAAAATAACTACTAAACTTGTAAACGACACTACTGAATTTACAGAACAAAAGTTTAATTCATATAATGAGCCTGTTTCACATTTTTGAAAAAGTATTTTATATTAAAGTTTAAGCAATATTTTTCTTAGTAATAATTTTTATTTTAATAATTTGTTGTTATTTTCGTTAATAATTAAATAAACAGATTGGCGCCAAAAATAGTCATAAAAAACAACCCCCCACTCCTGTGACGTTGTAGCTCATACATTACGTCATTCGCAGCCAATAGGAAAACAATTTGTCTATCACCTATTTTTTTAAATAAATAAAAGTAGGCGATGTATGTAGTTTGACGTCACATTCTGTTTCAGATCAAATTAAAAAATCTGATGTGGCCAGCACATAAACACTCGCCAGATATTTTACCTGGCTGTACGTATAAAATGAAAAATATTTTTAAATACAAATATGTACATATATTCATGTCTCACTACAAAATAATTCTCACATATATTTGCAAAATCTATGGGATATTTTAATATAAATTATGTACAATACATACATTTTCTTTATTTTCAATATTCTGAAATTTCCTATTTCTACTTTCCTTTTCTTTATATTCGTCATTTTTTCGTAAATTACTTTTATATTCTTTTTTACGTATATTCTTTTGCGTTGTTGACTTTTTTTTATTTTCATAATCTTCATAATAATGTACAAATATTTTTGACAGTGGCATACAAATATTTTTGACAGTGACATGTATATGTCAATTACAAACATTTGAATTTCTGGCCTTGAAGTAGATTGATCTGAGAATTTTTACATCAAATTATTTTATATGCATTTCTTTATCTCTAAATCTATAGAAGTTATAATAATGAATTTATATTTATCGAATAAAGACTTTAACGTTCTTTAATATAAGTATTTACATAAATTTTCGATAAATAATATTTAGATAATTTTTTTCTTGTAACTACTACTTTCGGTTGTTCAATTGTTACCAAAACTTTATCAACTCTTCCCATTATTGTTAGATTGAGGAATCCGTAGTGAAAAATGTCTTAAGTCTTATAGTATTTGAGCAATCGTGAATCCAACATCCACACATCCGCACACACATCCACGCACATATCCACACACACATACGGACATCATCGTAAAAATGTTATAATCGGATTCTAGGGACCTTAAAACGTGCTTATTCACTAAAATCTGGATATGCGATTTTTAGTATGAATACAATACCTCTCTTAGCGAGAGGTAAAAAATTAATTGTAAAATATCTAATAAATATTTCGTGATATTTTCAAATTTGAGGCTATACAAATTCTTGCAACAGCCCTATTCGCCATTATTAAGTAACCTGTTTTTTTTTTTGTTATTAGATATTCCTTTTAATCTCTTATCTTACATTTTTGGGGATGGTGGCCTATTAAAAGAGAGAGATTTTGCGATTAAGCATACAATTTTAATTGATCCATAATACCAAATACATCCATTTGAACGTTCAGGGCGTAAACGGTTACTTTCAATCTCACCCATAAATTCTATAAATAGGTCCATATTTTCGTATCAACAATTTGGCATTCCTCATGTAGGTAGTTTGGACTGTGTCGCTGGATTAAACTCGTAATTATTCAATTTCAGCAGACTATGTAATTCGTTGATTTCCATATGAGTGACCAGGTCAAAATTCCTCCTTCTCGTCAATATAAAATTCCCGCATTAGCATAGTGGGCTTAGCATAACCGGTAGCGGAGCATGTGTTCAGCAGTGACTGCGACATCCAGGTGCATGTTGTATTAAATCATGAGCACATGCCGCAGCTCCCACTTCCTTCCGCCATATTTGCAAGTGAAATCACCACCGCCACCGCGACCTTCTTTGCTCTGGTCACCAACCAAACGAATAATTACCTTAACAACGCGACCTTTTTATAATTCGGTCAGATCATACAACCGATAACCTAACAACATATGTCGGACGAATAATCACTGAATTTTCACAACTTTACACTGTGTACTAGCATGTCGGATCGCTGCGTATCAGGTAAATTAATAAGCACGGTCTTACACTCGTATTCGAGGATTTAACTTTAGCAAGAAACGAAAATTGGAGAAAATGTATTTAGTGATGCACGATGAGGCGAGAGTACTCTCGCATCTCTTCTCGTGTCGTTGCATTATGCGAGACGAGAACGAGAGCGAGATTGCAATTTAAAATTCGAGGCGAGATTGATATAACAACTGCGAGAAGCGTAAATGAATAAACATTATGTTCATATTGAAATAATTTGGTGACCAGAATTTAGTGTTTCGTCTCTATATTATAGTTATACGACTGCAAATACATGGAAGATGGTGCTATTGGTGCCAACTTGTCTCTTGTTACGTAAATACGTAGTGCGCAAGCGCTTATTTTTATAGCGAGACTCTCGCGAGACTCTCGTGCGAGAACGAGATGAGACCCAAAAAAATGTGCGAGAACGAGAGCGAGATCGATATTACAGATCCGAAAACGAGACGAGATCGATATTTTATATTTCTCGTCTCGTCTCGCCTCGCGTGCATCACTAATTGCATTCATTTAATGAAATTTTTTTCCACACAGAAAGTTTCTTGCAAAAGATTCAATATTTCCAGTACATTACCTTAAGTCAGTTCTATGTATTTTGTACAAATTCCATACAGAAAGTTTCTATATTTCTAGTAAAATTATAACACAAACATACTATGTCAATTGCACTTGACACTAACATCTGTCAATCAGAATTTTCTTAATATAGTAGATGTTTCCATGTTTATAGCAAAGCTGGCTGTTTTATGAAATTTAATTTCTTTATAATTTTTTAACTCTATATCTATTGAATAAAAATCTGATGTGGCCAGCACATAACCTCTCGCCAGATATTTTACCTGGTTGTACGCATAAAACGAAAAATATTTTTAAATACAAATACATATATTCATGTCTCACTACAAAATAATTCTCACATATATTTGCAAAATCTGTGGGATATTTTAATATAAATTATGTACAATACATACATTTTCTTTATATTCAATATCCTGAAATTTTCTTTTTCTACTTTCCTTTTCTTTTTCTTTATATTCCTATTTTTTTCGCAAACTCCTTTTGTATTCTTTTTTACGTATATTCTTTTGCGTTGTTGACTTTTTTTTATTTTCATAATCTTCATAATGATGTACATATATTTTTGAAAATGGCATACAAATATTTTTGACAGTGACATTTGTGTGTCAATTATAAACATTTGAAGTAGTTTGATCTGAGATTTTTTTACATCAAATTATTTTATATGCATTTCTTTATCTCTAAATCTATAGAAGATATAATAATGAATTTATATTTATCGAATAAAGAATTTAACGTTCTTTAATATAAGTATTTACATAAATTTTCGATAAATAATATTTAGATGATTTTTTTCTTGTAACTACTACTTCCGGTTGTCCAATTGTTATCTTGCATCTAAATCAATAAACAGAATTACTTTTACATGCTTTATAAAGACAGAAAGTAATTATGAAAATGTCGAAAATTACGTCGAAAATATCACCAGCCATGGAATTGAACAAAAAATAAATAAATGCTTGACGTTTTATCTGTCACAACGTAAGTTAACTTATTTGACGTTTTTGACAATTTGATAAAAACAATACCTTCCTTATCTAAAGGTATGACAGAAGGTAAAAACCAGTGTTTATGCCAATAAAACTGTTATAAATTATTTTTAATAAATTATTAATAAATAATTAGTGTGGCTTGGTTTGGAAATTTACCATTTTAATCTCTTAACATAATATTGCAAAACACAACAAACCATCAAAATTACTAAATATTTATTGTAAATTGTATATTATGCTAAAAATACTATATGGGCCTATTCGAACCCATACGGAAACGTATAAATTTGAAGAAATTACTAGTAATTTGAATATATTATAATGAAACTAAAATGTAATTATTTCAGAATTAGCATATTGCTGGTTGATTGCTTTCTGCATAACACCAATCCATCCAATTATTAGTTAACAATTTGACACATTGTATTATCCAAAAAAATATTTAATGTTTGGTTAAAATTTAACGGTTATCCTAATAGCTATTTGTCCTTTCTTGGCCTTAAAATAAATTCAGTACTTTAAAATCCATTTCCACCCTCTGTAGCAGGAATCACGAATCAATATCCCATAAACAGTTTTTCCACAAAAATTTATCACAGATTTGCTGTTCAAACAATAAAAAACCAGTTAAATGTGATTATTACATCGCCTAATGCATATATAATCACTGAGTGGGGTTGTAGAGGTTAATATCCAGCGGCTAGGGGTGAGTGTGGCTGGCAGCAATGCACGCACGCAGCTGCACCGGCCACGTGACCCGTTACGTCACCGCCACGTGTAATTACCGTGTTTTGTTTCTGATTTGATTTTACCAAGACATGCAATTGGAAGGATTTGGTTTTCGAGGTGGTGGCGTCCACGATTCAATCACGGAATGAAAAAGTTTTTATTTTTGAAATATTTATTTACAACGTATGAAATCCAGTGTATCAATTTCCAATTTGCAAATTGAACGAAAATGACCCCTGTGGTTCTTTCTCGATGACAGCTTTGAGAGATGAATAGATACAAAACAGATAAACCGTTAATACCCAAATATGCGAATAAAAATTAGATTGGTATAGTGTGCGACAACTGAGCGACGAACAATTGGGCGATCATTAAGTGGGCGACGACCATCTAAGCGACAGAAATTTTATAATTTTGCAGGATACAGGATAAATAGTTAAAGGTGTGATGCTGGGATTTTTCTAAAATAACTTTAACATAACCTAACCTAAAGCACTAATCTATTATTTTAACGCCCAGATGTCCGGCGCCCACTTGGAGATCGCCTAGTTGACAATCGTCCAGTTGCCCCCGCCTAATGGACTGTGTCCAGAGTGAAATGTAAGGCATGTATAAAAGATGAAATACTCCCAAAAACTCATTGGCTGGTACCACAAGCCCGGTTTTAACTAAAACGCTGTTTTAAGAAATGTCAAATTTCATGATTTAATAATCATAATAAATAATATCAAATTTATCAAAATATAATTTTAATGCAGAATACAGTTTGTATCCAAACGAATATTTTTTGAAAATTCGTTTTGTAAACACAAGGGTGACATTAAATATTGAAATTTGAATTTGACATTTCTTAAAACAAGGCTTGTGGTATCGTATGACTAGCGAATGAAAGTTGACGTTTAGATTATTTAATAGATGTGGTTTCTTTTGAAAACATTTCCCTATATTTGATTTGAAAAGAAACTGACCCTTATGTATTCCGTTACAGAAGATTAGAATTGTACTCCGTACCAGGAGGCATTTAAAATGACCTTAGCAACAGGTTTCAGGGATGTTTTAAAAAATTTAATACCGCAAATTCTAGTTCGTTCGTCTCAGGTGTAAGCAACTGTTAGAGCAAATTAAAAATAATCCTATTTCATAGAATTGCCAAACTAAATAGTTTAAAGATCAAAATATTTTGTTATAATCAACATAATCGAAAAATGTTTAAAATATTTTAAACGCACCCCTGTTTTGATATTCAATTACCCTAGTCGGCCATTTATTTTCAGCCAGACAAAGTATTGTATTTCTGTGCTTTCTTCCAGTATTTAAATGAGTTCATGCATAATTTCGTACCTGAATATTTCGTACAATTCTATTCTTCTCTAGGGTTTCAAAAGAAACCATATCTATAAAATAATTTAAACGTCAACTTTTATTCGCTAGTCATACCATACCAGCCACTGACTTTCAATAAGTAAGTATAGAAGAATATTTGATTATGTATGTACAGGTGCCCATTTTATAAGTTCCCGTCTGAAATTTTAAGAATAGGCAAAACAGAATACATTTCATAAGCCACTTGGTAAATATTGGTACTATAAATCGAATAAACACAGTAGGTATAAGAGCAAAACAAAATTTTAAAAACCAAGTCACTTATGAAATGTATCATGGATTGCCTATTCATGAATTTTCAGGCGGGAACTTCTAAAATGGGCATCCTGTATTTATGTATACTCGTACGAATGTAATTAATTTTTAACAGAAAATTAAAGAAATTTTATTGGTGTAAAAAAGTCAAATCATTTTAGTCAGTGGTCTACATTAATGTAGAAATGAACACTAAAATTTGTAAAATTTCACATATTGTAAACATTAAAATAATTTTTAGTGTTAAATAATATAATTTATAAAAAAAATATTACACTATAGAGCATATTTTTTAAAAGAAATTTCATTTTACACTGTGATTAGTGCTATCTTGTTCCTATTCAAACAGGTTCACATTTGCGAGATGGTATATTATATTACTTAGTTTCTTGTGATATATATAAGTGGACGGACGTATATTTCTGTATTTTAAGTGAAAGTGAACAAATTTATATTTCAAGTGAAATAAGAATATTTTTGTAAATGTGTTTTGTTAAACCAAGACGTCGGTCGGGTATAAAGGTTTTCCATTATTCTGTAAGTACAATGATTTAGTCTACGTAAAATCCATTCTGTAGTAAATATACTTATAAGATCTTGCCAATAATGATTCGTCTTTGAAGATATCGTTCTGTTTTATTTATAATACATAGATGATAGATGTATGTATCCTGTTAAAACCATTAAATCATAGTCAAAGTACACTATTTGGTATTGCAATTTTGAATTAGGTAATTTAACGTGTACTTTTCTACCAAATTTGTAAGTGGTAAAATGTACACTACATCGAGTGGATGTACATAAAACTAATTTTAGTGTTTTTAACATAAAATTTCTTAAGGTATGTTTACATTCAAATACATGTATGAGAATTTGTGTGAGATACATGTGAAATAAACAAATCGTGAAACATCACCTCATGCAAGAGCTCATACATTTTGTTTAAACTGTAAAATTTCATCATATATTTTGAGTAAGCAAGAAATAAGATAAACTTATTTATTTGCCAGTCTAGATTAGTGCATTTTATTTTTATCAATATTTGTAATTTCTGTTCAAGTGAACAATTATGTAATTAAATTGATGGATAATTACAAATATTACCTAATAAAAATAAATTAATCTAAGTTGACAGATAAAATGTTAAACATTTGTTCACTTATTTGCTTCAATATCATGACTATCGCTATTTTTGGAATAATTTCCGACATTTTCATATCTAATTTCTGCCGATACAAAGCATTATTGCTTATTGGTTATAATGCAAAATTTTATGTTCTACAACTTTTAGTTGAAGCTTTTTTACATCCCGCTTCCCTTGGTAAGGGAGGTATAGGGATCGTGCTAAAAATCGCATATCGAGATTTTGGTAAATGACCACGTTTTAAGGTCTCTAGAATCCAGTTTTAACATTTTCACGATGATGTCTGAATTCATAAATGTGTTTTCCTACAACCGTGCGTGAAAAGTACTTTTCACACACTCATTACAGTGTGTAAAGTGTCACTTTTCAAGCACTAGTGCGTGAAAAGTACTTTTCACGCACTAGTGCTTGAAAAGTAAATAAGCGTTGCTAGGCAACATTAAAATTCGGTTTTTTGCCTGTCAAGCATATAGTTAGATAGTAAATAATAATGAAAGTAATAAAATTTATTAAGAAATATGAATATACACTGTAAATGAAGCAATCCTAATATTTTTTAACAGATTGAGTACTAATCCAATTTTTAAGAACATTAACATTTTTTTGACATGTATTCTAACCTAATCTAATTTTTAATATTAATATTAAATGTACAATTTGTACATTGTAAAAGACTAATCACCGTCAGTCTGAGATTCTTCCAAGTGTTTAAGTTACATTTTGTACAGTGTTATGAGAAAGAGTACTAACAGTATTTGAAGCTGCTGGATGCCTGAAGACTCAGTATTATGTGAAACATCAATACCATTTCGGTAGGAAAAATGTTGTATGCAACACGTGTGTAAAATAGTATTTTTTGTCTCGCATCGCACTCGACGAAAAAGTACTACTTTACACACTTGTTACATAAATAACTATTATGTATGTGTGGATCTTCCACTCTAACTCAAATACTATCATTCAGAAAAATTTGAAACCGTGTATTTCGAACTTTTTCTGTAATGGAAAGAGCCCATTAGATTTTGGTGAAAATCGGATAACCGAAAGTGGCACTTTACCAGAAGCTCAAAATAGTTTTTCTTCGAAAAATACCTATAATTTTTTCGAGATTGTTATTATAAAAATTAGAGATTATTAAATTTTCTATAGATTTGCATTAATAATTTTTTTGTAAATTTTATGGATAAATTTATAAAAATATTTATAATTTAAATCCCATAGCCTACGCTTTAAACAAACAAAACGCAGTTATTCAAATGTATGTGACAACAATAGAAAAGGAATTCAATACAATTTCCAGCATAAGCAAATAAGTAGGTATGTATTTAGATTAATAAAAATTAACGATTTACAAAAATGTTTAAGCTTATCCTCATTTTTGGATTAGTGAATTCTATTCTATCCCGGTATTTAAACTTTAATCTTCATTTTATTATAGCAACGCCTCATGTCATGAGTGCCCTCGGGGCTCTGGGTTCGAATCCCACTAAGGCATGGATGTGTGTGAATGTGAACCCACTCTGTAATTGGGATTTATCTTGTTGAGGGGTTTAAAAAAAGATAGTTACTTGGATTAGATTGGACTACATTGTAAGAAGTAAACTGTCAAAATTAAAATAAAGTTCGCTAATCCAAAAATAAGGATTAACTTAATCTTTTTTGTGTTTCGGGCTGTAATTGGCGGGAGGTATTGTGTTGGCTACGCCAGATTTTTTAGTTAAAATAATTGTGGAGGCACGATATTACGAAAGTATGATTTTACATGTTAAGGTCCTATGTTCTACGAGTATATTGGTTTTCAAGTATTAGTATTGTAACGTATACCCGGTAAAGGTATATCTATAACTTACAAGAAATAATAACTGAAGGTAGTTTTACATGAAAACTTTTTGTTTGTAATGTTTACAATTTTCTAAAATAACATCACTAAAATAATTTTTTGTTTATTATAGCAATAAAATTAAAGCAAATGCTCTTATGATTATTGTTTGAAACTATTATTTTTGTTGATTACTTGCAGAGTTTAATATATCTCGATTTGTTTGTTGTTTTTGCGGTTAACGAGTTTTTCGATTTGTTTTGCCGTGACGGGCTGTAATTTGATTACGTGGCCGTTTGGGTTGTATTGTTGCAGGTAATTTATAAAGTTTGATTGAGTTGATACTGGCGCACAGCAAAAGCACAGAACTTGCGACTGAATTGCTGCTAATGTCTCTGAATATCGACATATTACGTGATGGTGGAATTGCGGCCCGGAAGCTCACGGTAATTTGAATGCTGGTGCACACTCCCAAGTTGCAGGGAGACAGCTATAATTTCACTGCAACTTGTCAAATGTAATTGCGACACATTTTTGCATCTTGCAAGAGTAGCTTAGCAAACTTCTAATTAAATCACTAACTACTATAATTAATTAATAAATGTATATCACATTAAAATTATCTTAATTTCTTAATATTATTTTTGTCTATCCTGCTGTCAATATATATATATATATATATATATATATATATATATATATATATATATATATATATATATATACCGTGTGTCTGTCGTAAAGGTGTACATAGGAGATTAACATGGGAAATCAGTTTTTTGCAATTTCTTGCTCGCCTAATTATTTTAAGCAAAAATGCGTCAAATAAAAGTTTTAGAGCATAAAATTCTGCATCTAAATCAATAAACAGAATTAGCTTTCCATGCATTGTAACGACAGAAATTAAATATGAAAATATCGAAAATTACGTTGACAATATCGACAGCCATGGAATTGAACAAAAAATAAATAAATGCTTGACGTTTTATCTGTCACAACGTAAGTTAACTCATTTGACTTTTCTGACAATTTGATAAAACGTCAAGCATTTATTTATTTTTTGTTCAATTCCATGGCTGATGATATTTTCAACGTAATTTTCGACATTTTCATAATTAATTTCTGTCGTTACAAAGCAGGCAAAGGTAATTCTGTTTATTGATTTAGATGCAGAATTTTATGTCCTAAAACTTTTATTTGACGCGTTTTTGCTTAAAATAATTAGGCGAGCAGGAAATTGCAAAAAACTGATTTCCCATGTTAATCTCCTATGTACACCTTTAAGACAGACACACGGTATATGTGTAGTGTAATAGTCACTGTCGATTAGTTAAGGAGATAAATTTTAGTGGGTATATCAGTGGGAAGTTTTCTGGGCTTAAATTTGTTTTAATAGATTCTTTTAAAATCTGTCAAGCTTTCGTGTATTTGGATTGTACAATTCATCAGGACGGTTTTGTTGAAGTTATTTGATAGTCATTGATTTACATAAAAATAGAAGAATTTTGACTATACATTTAGTTTAATGTTATAAAGATAAAAAAAAAATATTAATTTTGACAAAAACACATGGTTGTTGTACAATTGTGACGAATCAAAAAAACCATGTGTTTTTGTCAAAATTAATATGTTTTTATCTTTATGACATTGTAAACTATATGTATAGTCAAAATTCTTCTATTTATATATATATATATATATATATATATATATATATATATATATATATATATATATATATTATTTAAAATAATTAAGTCTGCACTGTCCGGCAAAAGATTCCGGCCATCTTTCAAAAATAGGAAAGCGGTACAAAAAGTAATAAATTTAGAGCAATAAATATAATTTAATAACAAATTCTCTAATAATACTAATCTTTTAATAGAAATAAAGAACTAATTAACCCTAAAATATTTTCAAAATCTTAAACTTTCTTTTCATCGAAAAATCTACCGACTGCTTTCCTCATCTCAACATAAATATTTTTTTTTATTTTGTCGAGTACCTTACCATTATCCTTTCTTGATAGAAATTAATAGCAATCAGTGGTTTTACAACTATAGCCGGTATATTTTGAAATTTGGAAAAACGGAGATTAATGTAATAATGGACCTTTTCAATTTAACGGCTATCTCTTTCTATCGCTGCAAATAGTAAGAAAATGGCGCGAACAACTGCCAGTTGGGCTGTCAAACGAAACGTCAAAAATATTGCAGTTATTAGAATACCTGTATTCTCAGTTAAAATTTGCATCGTTAGACATTTTAACTTCAATAAAAGCTTTTGTAACTTATTTACATAAGATTTTTTAAAGTTATCTGAGATATTCTCACATTTTACGTGCTAATTTTTTTAGAAACAAACGCCATAGATCTCAGTTGTTCTTACTATGCGCAGATCCCCATTGCGCATATCTTCTATCTCTTTAAATTGAAAAGGTCCATTACTGATGACTGTACAGATTTCGCCTTAAACGTGATATTGTTTTGAATTTTTGAAGTTTCGTCTCTATATTTTGAGACGAAAGTATCTTTCTTAAGATTGTTTGAGACAAGATTATGGATTCAAGATTTCGATTCTTGTACTTTAATAAAGTTTATATTTGTAACCAATAGAAACAAATATATTTTATAGGATGTTAAAATTAATATGACAAGATGCAGATTATATCTCAATATACATAAAAAATATACCCTGTATTTTAAGTATGTTAGATATTATACAGTTTGAATAAAAAAAAAGTAATCATTTTTAATTTTATCTGCACTGTACAACAAGTAATGGAATGGCCCATACTCCACACGAGCAAAAAGTTTGTGGTCCGAGCCGAAGGCGAGGATTACGGTTTGCGAGTGTGGATTATGCCATTCCAAACGTGTTGTAGACTATACTTTCTCCAATAAGATTTTAGAAATTATACAAAAAAATGTTGATTGATTATAACAATTATCATAACCATCAAATAATATTTTTGACGCCAGTTCATAAATTGCTTATAATAACAGCATTTATCTTTTTTTTGCTTTTTTTCGTAATAACTGGCCCACTATATCATTAGCAAGTTCCCTTATTTCTGGTGGATTACATTCCATAACTATATCTTCATTGTCACGACATTTTTCTACAAAATGTTATTTAGTTAATTTTCTAAGTACTATATTATTATTTAGATAAACTTACTGCTCTAGAGATCTCCAAAAATTTATAAAAGTTAACAGAAAACACCAAAAGTGTTCAAAACTTCAAAACGTCAAACGCTAATTCAGAAATAATAGTAATTTACGTATCAAGGGTGTTAAAAGGACAATAACGCCTGAGGTCAACAGTGTACTTTTCGAGGACCCCTGGCCCGAGATGTGTACGTTGACCGAAGGCATTATTGTCCGTATAACTTCCGTGGTGCGTTCTACGTTTAACGTACGACTATAATTTTTAATATTCTACGGATTACGGATCAGTAAGTTTTAATAAAATTTGCGGAATAAGTAGGCTTTGAATGTTTTTGCTTGTTTTTTAGGCTTTATTCCAGTATCAGTATCAATTTATTGACAACAGTACCATAGCAACAACTCATAACACGCTCTAGGGTGTTATTTGGTATATAACAACCCTGACAGCATGGTTATGATATTAATAACATAGCAGTCGGACATTAATAAATAAATAAATATAAAACAAAGAGTCATAACCATAGCAACCGAATCAACATATTTGATATTCCGCGCTAATATGCGTCTAAACAGATTCTGATTTGTCGAAAGCCGTGTGGATTTATTCCAAACGGCATACGGAATTATACAACACGGTTTGTTGGAATAATATTGATTCCAACATAATTTTTAGTTGTGGAATGTGTAGTTTCCAAAATAGTGTTGGAGAAATAGAGTTATTCTTCATTTAAAGTTTCATTCGTTTATTGTAGTGGGTGTAATCGCATATAAGATAAATACAATTTCAGACTATAAATTTTTCGTAGCTACAAATACAGAATAAAAACATACGGTAATGGAAGTTAACATATCTAATGTAACTACAAATAATTTTCTGACAATCATTTGTGTGTTTTATATTTATAATATATTTAAATAAATATTAATTATTCAGCGGATTTTTAGTTAATCTACTCGTACGAATCTTTAAAGGTTAAACATAAATCTATAATTCTACTATTAAATACAACATAATAAAATTGAATCCACATCGAAATAAAACGAGAAAATTGTGCTACTCGTATTTTCTCGAAAATGAACTTTTTACGGACTTTCGTTATCCATTATCCAGTGGAAATATTGAGTTCAAAATGATTAAGAATTCCATTATATTCGACATATAACTATAACTTTATATACTCTTGAACGGTATGGTAGGTTGGAGATCTTGCAAAGAACCAAAAGCATACTGACTGTAACTCATTGACTATCTTTCCGAAAATACTGTCTTTTAACTTGAGAAGAAAGTTAAGAGTTGGTTAAAATCCGTAGCTAATTCTGAGAATGGGCTCGTCCAACTTTTTTTGAATTTTTTATGTTACGAAGAATTTAAAAATAGAAATTCCGTATTTTTTATTTTCTTGAAATTGTGCTTAATAACGCCTAAAATAATTATTAAAGTTTTGGCGCGAAAGTTGTGACGTTAGCGTCACTCCGTCATAAGTAGAGAGATCCGACATACGTTAACGTTACCATTGATAATGGTAATATAATATACAATAAATGTTGTATTGCAAGAATAAAAATACGTATCCATTACAAATTGTGATCAAAAATCTTTAGAGCTAATGGTAATAAATAAACCAGACGGTTATTATATCATTTCAAAATATATATTTGTTTGATTTACTTACATGAATACGTATAGGAGTAGTGTTAAATGATAATTTATGAAAAACTTCCATAGTACATATTATACATAAATAAGAATCAGGTAAGTAAAATTAATAATTTTTGCTCGTTTTCATAATCAGGTTAATCATTCGCTTTAATTAATATGACTTTACGACTTTCTTTAATATAATATTGAAGGTTATTATACTCACCAAATGCCATTAATATAATTAAAATAGTATTTAAACTATTTTCTATATATAATTAAATACAACAATGACAGTATTGATTACAATAATCAAAATATAGTTCATAATGAAAAGTAATCCAGCATTTACATTCCTATTTTCAAAATGATTACAACAATGACAAGTATTGAGATTACAATAATTAAAACAAATTATAATATAAATTTAGGTAATAAGTTTTCTTTTGATCTGAAAAAATTACTGGGATATATTAAATATGTGTATGTTAGAGTATGTGTAAAGCCAATCGCGAATATATGAGCAAAATATGCATGGTCCACTGTATAGTGACATTTTCACAGGGTAACTGGACGACTGTAATGACGCTGACGTCACAACATGGGATCAGTTTACGCTAAAAACTTTAATTACATTATTGTTGGTACAAAAATACAAAATATATAGCAATTTTTATTTCGCTTGCATTTATTTATATTCAAAATTCATATGCGACATATAATTTCTAAAAAGTCAAAGACTTGGACGGGCCCGTTCTGAGTGACTAGAATACAGTGATATTTTTTAGTTAGTAATTGTTGAATGCTAGTTTTTAATTCTTACATTAATTATTGAAGATGCTAAATATATGCAAAAATTATTGCGTATTTGTTCTTACCTGAACTTGCTAACCTGCTGCTGGTTGGTCCAAACATTTGATAGGGATCTGAAACAAAAAAAACTCATTAATTTCTTAACACATACTACGAGTATATCGTTATTGATGTACCTATCTTTGTGTTAAGAATCAAACTCAATCAGGCATCTAATAAAATCGAAAGTAACCGCTGCTGAATTGTTTGCCTCTGGCACTTGTGTTGTTGGGTAATAAAGCAACAAGAGAGGAGTACACAGTGCTGAAAGATAGAGGAAATGAAGGCGTATAAAGTGTAACCCTTTAGTAGCCCGAGGCGTCTCTGATTGACCTGAAGGGTCATCAGGAGCCCTTGCGCAGTAATTGCTTGTTGTATTTACTCTGATACAATATAGACAGGCACACAGATGTGTAAATGTACCTAGTGAGTGTATAGATGTGGGTAGAAATTGTACCTGTTTCAGTGACAATGTGTAAAGATATTTTCATTGCTTTTAAATAAAGAGCTAGGGGGAAAAGGATGAATGTCCATTTTCTAGCAAAATGAGATGATTGGTTCTATTAATAGATTAAAGGTGGTGCTTTCAAATGGTATATTTAAACAAGGCAAAAACGGGAACAGTCCTAAGATACAGGAGCTAAAAAGGATGACGGTCCATGCATTTTTGCATAGTAGATTCGGTAGTCTGATTTGTAAAATTCTGTTTGGTCCCACATAAGTTGAAACTCGACCCATCTGTGGATATAATAATGTCCTATCTGAATTTTGGACTAATACTGATTACAGTATCTTAATAAAAAAATCTGGTGTGGCCAACACAATACCACCCGCCATTTACCGCCCAAGTCACAAAAAAGATTAACCTAATCCTTATATTTGTATTAGCGAATTTTACTCTCATTTTGGCAGTTTATTTCTTAAAATATAGTCTAATCTAATCCAAGTAACTGCCTTTTTTGATAACAAAATAAAGATTAAATTTTAAATACCGTGATAAAATAGAATTCACTAATCCAAAAATGAGAATTAGCTTAAACTTTTTTGCGAATCATTAATTTTTATTAATCTAAATACATATATACATTTTTACATATGCTGGAAACATTTAAATAACTGCGCAACCAAGGAGTTTCGTTTGTTTAAAGCGTAAGCTCCGGGATTTAAATTATAAATAATTTTATAAATTTATCCATAAAATATATAGAAAAAGTATTAATGCAAATCTGTAGAAAATTTAATAATCTTTAATTTTTATAATAACATTAATTTCAAAAAATAACATTTGAAGGTATTTTAATGTTAAAATTGGATTCTATGGACCTTAAAACGTGGTCATTTACCAAAATCTCGTATTGCAAAATACACATTTTGTGACATTCACCTTTTTCCTCCTGGCTCTTCAAATTTGGTACTTCTTAAATTTTGTTTTGTTATTAAGAAGTTTCATGATGTAATTTTTTATAATAATTTATTGTATATAGATGCCTTTAGATGTATAAATATTTTGTTTTATTCAAAGAAAAGATATGTTCTTGAACAAACTTCAATGGTTTATAACTTTTTGTAAACCAAATTAAGAAATGGTTTTAAGTTTCGTTTTTGAAAAAAAAAATTTATAATTTACTTTGTTCTTGCTTTCGAATAAAATATAGAAGAAAATATAGTATAAGCTGCCAAATATAGTGATTCCAATGTGGAATATTGAAAATGTTTTGAATTCTTCTACACAGATTTGAAAAAAAATGAACAAAATAGAACACAGTACAGTAATCAAATACCGGCACAAAATGATTTAACACAGAGGCAAATAATAAGAACTCTTATTAAACTCTTATTAAAGAAAAAAATGGTTACACATCGCCATTTTTTAATAAAATTAAAAAAAGCTATTTTAAGTCTTCTGAATAACGATTGTAAATATTTTCATACAATTATTATTTTTCGACGATAACACTATGCTTGAACAAATATATTTATTAATTATTTTTTAACGCCTTAGTCTTTTGCCCTGATGAAGCTGTAAGTGGCAGCGAAACGTTGGCCTCAGACTAAATAATAAACAAATTTCGACTGTATTCCTGTTATTATTCCTCCCATTGTTTGTAATGATATGTATTGAGCTACGTAGAATTAAAAAAAGTTTTCGTGCAATAATTTAAATTCTATTCTGGTATATTAATTTTTCGATAAGAAAGATATCTTCGTTAATGACGCCATGCACAGATTATTTATGCAAGTAGATAAAAATTATGATCCTATTTGTTTGTAGCATAGCGTGAACTGAACAGTGTATTTTTACTTCATGTAAGATAATCACCTCGCAAAAAATCAAATTAACTTCATCAGACTGATGATGTGCGGCTAGAAAAATACGCTGTATTAAGTTCTAAAGAAGAGAAGCTTTTTATTTTTAGTTACTGTTCGTGCGAAGTACGTAGTCGTTATGTATCTGACAGAACTATTCTACACTGCATGCAATGTAAAAATACGTGCAAGGAAAGAAATTGATTATCTTTTATATAAATAAATATACCATCCTGCTTTTTACCCAATTTTAAATGAAAAAATATTATAATTATGCAAACGTTAATATGAATATATTCTAATTTTGGCTATAATAATATAATGAATATTAAATCAATGCAGGATCTATTGATAACTGTAGCAAAAATAGTGTAAAACAGTAGTGTTCTCCTGTCACCATGGACAACTTATTATAATGTAAAACCAGAATATCTTGTAACATTTTGGTTTATAATTTAAATGTATTTATAAATGCGGATAATAAATAAATAAATATATCATCACGGTATTTTACCCATTACTGGGTGTGCCAATCTGCTTTGTACATAGATGTCGGTAATGGTGACAGCTTTTGACACTGTGAATCATGAAGTGTTGCTAATAAGCTCAGCATCAGTTTGACTTCTTAATTTGTTGCGCTCATATATTACAAATCGCAAGCAGTTTTTTCGGTGTAATGGCTTTAAATCTAATCATTTTATTCCTACATCTGGTGTACCACAAGGGTCAAATTTAGGGCCACTCCTTTTTGTTTTATTCATAAATGATATTACTGAGTGCTTGGAATATTCAGAATCATTGTTATATGCTGATGATTTAAAATTATTTATAGTCATTGATTCAGTTTCTGATTGCCATGCTTGAGTATTGCCTCATTTTCTGGAATCCCATGTATCATACTCATAATATCAAAATTGAATGGGTACAAAGAAAGTTTGTACGATATTGCGCGATAAAATCTTGTCCTCTTTTTAATTCATTTACTTACAGTTACTCCGTGACTTTATCATATATAATATCATAAGTGGTAAATTTTTTCCGAAAAAATTTTCAGATTGTTACGAGAGCCGGTTGCCTAGCAATTTATTGAGTGACATTGACAAAAAAAATCACGAGTTCTCAAACGAGTGATTTTTGATCAATGTCACGAGATAAAATGGCAACAGGCTCGAGTAAAGCAATAGGAAATTTTTTCCAGGATAAAATTTAACCACGAATGGTATTCGGATGACTATTTCCAAAATAAAAATCAGGTAATCATTTATATAATTTTTTCTTAACAAAAATTTTGTAAGTTTTATTGTGTTTAGTGGTATTATGTTTCAGTTTGCTTTTTCAGCGTTTTACATATATTCCTGTTCCAATTGACTCGTCTTTAATAAAAACTGATAATACTGAAATTATACAGACTTTGACAGGTATGTAAACAATACGTTTCTAAAACGTCAAAAAAATTTCGCTAATCAAAACTCACTTACTTGTAAAAATACGACATCTTATTGGCTTAAAGGGCGCGAAATTTTTTTTGTGACGGTGTTTTGTCGAAACGAAACTTGGTAACTATGTAGAATCTTGAATTTGGATTGGTTTATATATTTATGTGTGAAATATTCAAATTTAAATATGCAAACATTGGATTCTAGACGTAAGATTCGCTCATTCTTATATTTACATGGGTTATTGCGAAATGTTATAGATGAAGTTAATTCAATGAGCCGCGTACAAATAAATATTCCTCGGTTGGCTCTGGGTCTTATATCTTATATAACCTTTTGCACTAGGCTATGTAGAAAAAATTCTGAAACTAAAGATCCAGTTAGACGATTATGTTATATTTTTACGGCCAATTAAAAATATTTTAAGTAAAAATTTATTGAAATATTCTAAAATCAATTTCTACTTTGTCGTTGTACTTGGTTGTTTTCTTATTGTATAGAATGTATATTTTTGTATAATGTGTGTCTATTCATGTTGTTATTGTGATGTATTGGTGTATCCAACCCCCCTGTTATTGGGATACTTTGTATCCTGTTGGGAGAATGGGAGGTTGTAAATAAATAAATAAAAAACATATTTGTACCGTGCGGGCGTTTACCAGGCGTCACCTCACGGGCACTCATTGCTGGCGTAGGGAATGCACCACAGGGGTAAATTTTGTGGAATTTAAAATTCGAAATATTTGGCGGGGATCGAACCTGGTTCCCAAATTCGCAACCAAATACTCAGGCACGCGGCCACGAGACCCCATAAACGCATGGGCTAATTTATGCTCAAAACATCTGTATTCTTTTGACGATATGTAATAAGAAAACCTGGAACATTAAGACCTAATCCTATTTCGATGTAATTAAAAATTGTCACAAATATTAAAAATATATATCATCACGGCATATTACCCATTGCTGGGTGTGCCAGTCTGCTTTGTACGCAGATATCGGTAATGATGATGACATATTTGTACCGTGCGGGTTATAAGATCTTGAATAATACATAGAGGTGTAATGCAATCAACTACTCGTAGGTATATACGTATTAATAGTTTAATTCAAAAACAAATTTTCATCTTGAATAAGATTTTAATTCTTATAAATAAATAAATACGTGCTAATGAAGCATTGTTAATTACAAAAAAATATAGATTATTCGCATTTAGTTTCTACTATTTCTACTATTAATCTCGTTTTTCTATTACAGATTGTGGTGCTTTTAAAAGAAATAATATCGCTCTCTTCTTCCTTCTGGAATGGATCTGCGAAAAACAGGTGAGTTTAAGCTATTCTTTTTGTGTAGTAGGTATAATTATTTTGTTTGTGAAGAAAATTCCTAAGCTCATAATATCACAGTTTTGTTGGGTTACGGAAATTAATACAGGCTGTATAGTTCCGAAAAAGATTAAATTATTCATTCTCCGGTGTTTATTAAAACTTCTCACGGAATATTTTGGAATTTGATACGTTTATTTCTTAAAGCTAACCAACCAGAAAGAAACACTTTATGAATAAGATTACAAGGAAAAATTACTGATATATGTGTTCCCGTTTCCCTTTTGGTTAAAAATTTGAACTAGATATTTCAATGACAAGATTTTTTTTTAACATTATAGCTACATACATATTGACACCTGCAATTTGAAATATCGTAATTACAAAATTGTACTTTTTCAGTACGAGCAGAAACAATACGAAATCAATATACAGTAAAAATTTCTAAAGATGTCCGATCAAGGTCATCTGTATCATGAACGTATTAACAAATTGGCATATATTTATCTCTCTCATTTGAAACGAAAAGGTTAGATATAAAACGCGTGTCTTTCAAATATTCATGTTGTTTCGACTGAGTTAGGATCAGGGATGGGATAACGTTAACGAAACGTTACGTTATTTCGTAACGTTATAAAAAATAATTATTCGTTACATAACGTTAAAAATAACTTTTAAAAATACAAAGTAACGTTATAATAACGGTATTTTTACTTCGTTATTATAACGTTAAAATAACTATTCTTTGTCAAATTTGTAATACATATGCATTAAAAATTAAGATAAAAAATGTTTATTGATAATGTTTTTTATACTTACCTTATTCTAGAATTGAAAATTATCTACCTATTACAAAAGAATTACTGATTTGTATATACAAAATTAGACAAAGGAATAATTATATTTAAATAAAAACGTAAATAAAAGGTGTCAAGTATTTTATTATAAATAATATATTATTAACAAAATATCGGTAAATTTGAAAATTATATTCTCAACGGCAAAATCTTAAATTTGTAAATATGGATAACGTTATAGTGAATTGTTATTTATTACGTTACGGTTACTTAACGTTATTTTGTTATTGTTACGATAATGAAAAAAAAAATGAAACGTTATTATAACGTTATCGGGTATCGTTACGTTATGTTTTCCATGCCTGGTTAGGATATTGAATTTTAAAACAATGGTCGTTGTTGGAAATACTTTCGCTGAAACGTAAATTTATTTATTAATTCAGATATATACCTTGATTCATAGCCGTACGAATAACGTTATTTTGTCAGTGTTACTGTCACTGTGTCAGTATCTTATTTTTCAAATATTTGGTTTTACATTTGCTAATAAACTTACCAGTTGATATAGTTTCGAATTTTGAATGCCTGTACTGGAACATATATTTTTTTAATATTGATAAAATAATAGTAGTATCTTATATCATAAAAACTGAATTGTCAATTAAATTGGTTCAAGGGTTGGGAGATCATAAAACACTTGGGAATAAAGGCCGTCACGCACTTGAGCGACGCGAAGAGCGGCGAAGCGAAGCGACGCGAGATGTTTTTTCATTCAATGTATTCTTATGTGTATAGTCGCCTCGTTGCTCTGCTCTTCGCTACTCCAAAGTGCGCGTATACTAGTGATGTGCCGCCAAAAAATTCCCGCCGGGAATTTGTTTTTCCCCGAGAAAATTCCTAGAAATTCCTTCGTCCGTGATTTTCGGGAAAAAACTTTGTTACCTTTTTTCCCGGAATTTTTTGAAAATATCCCGTGAATATAATTTTTGTAAATTTGTTGTTATAAATCATTATTAAATATGTAACGTTGTTCATTTTTTTGAGTAATGTAAGTTTCCTTGAAAACAAATTGTTATTCTGGTTATTTTTTTAAGTAAATGTAAGTACTTGTGAAATTTAGTACGATGCTTTTGAATTACATATTTAAGATTTTATGAATATTGCGCAATTTTACTTTATATAAGAAGTATGAAAATATATTGAACATTTAAAATATGGGGGAGTATTCTGTATTAGTTCTTACAGAGTCGCTCTACTCGTATGTATGACCGATAGTGCATAAATATATTATACGTATACGTATTTTTTTTACCATAATTCCCTGAAAAATAAAAGTAAATAAACCTACAGTTACAATTTTTATTAAATAAAATAAATAAATATATCATCACGGCATATTACCCATTGCTGGGTGTGCCAATCTGCTCTGTACGGAAGTATCGGTAATGATGACAACATATTTGCACCGTGCGGGCGTTTACCAGTCGTCACCTCACGGGCACTCATTGCTGGCGTGGAGAGTGCACCACAGGAGTCAATTTTGTGCCATTTAAAATTCGAAATATTTGGCGCCGGTCGGGATCGAACCTGGTTCCCCAGATTCGCGACCAGACACTCAGGCACGCGGCCACGGGACCCCATTGGAAAATTTCCCGAAGGATATATCCCGGGAAATTACTCGGGAAATTTCTTTAAAAAAAATCCGGGAAATTTTTTGGGAGTTTTCCCGTATCTTTGAATTTCGGGAATTGACCCATCTCTAGCGTATACACATAATAATACATTGAATGAAGTTACTTCTCTTCTCCGCGCTTCGCTTCGGTCACCTTAAATATATGGTAGAAATTGATTTATACCAAAAATCCAGGTAAAGATTTTGTGTTTTGGTTGTGGATAATTATTTACTGCGTTCATTTTTCAGAGGTTTTATGCTATTATTGGAAATGTGGTGTCCCATGATATCTATGCTCGAACAACAAAATTTGCTTTATTTATTAATATACCGAAACATCTAATCTTTTGAATGATTTTTGTGATGTAAGATGGGCCTATCCTGTTACTTTCCCCGGGTCTAATTTTCTATCCAGTCCAAACCCTGATGACAGGTTGGCAATAATTGTAATTTAATTAAATTGCTTAAATTAATTTTTTTGGTTTCTCAAACGAGCATTTTATTTAATCATTGAACCACTTTTAATACTTTTACCTATAATATACATTTATATTAGCATTATTTTCTCTTATAAATATTCGTATTTGAAGTGAGATATCTTTGCAAGTACTTGAACTCTTTCTGAGATTGTCGGACATCGATTACCTAGCGAACGCACCGACGCGATGTGAAGGCAGATAAGGCGTCGGCGTCTAAGTCACGTCATTGCCCCGACGCCCACAGACGTTCAGTCAGAGGCAGATTCACGCAATGGGAGATAACGATGATATACTTGTACATGTGCGGAATAACATTTTCCAAATACCAAAAGCATTTGTATTCTAATTCGGAAAGAGGGATAAATTTTGGCTAGCAGGCAGTAATATGCCAAACGGAGAACATATTAATAAAAATTAAAGATTTTGGCATTTACAATTTTTGTCAATATTTGGGCATATTTCTAAATAGGCCCACAAAATTTGAGCCGTTTAAGTTTTGCAGGCGTAAGTTTTATGCGTTGCGTTAGAATATTTTTTAGAAAAGATGCGAGCTACAAAAATGTTTATTTATTTTTCTAAAACCAAATAAATAAAAAATAACATGGTCCTGACACCCAAGTTTCGTATACTAGTAGTGGTTTACTAACAATAACAAATATCATCTTTTACTCGTAAAATAAATTATGTCCATATGAAATGCAATAATAAATTTAATCCAGATTGAACGAAGCGTTATTATAAGTAATATTTTAGAAATTTTGCTAAAAATTTCCTGCTGGCGCCGGTTCCTATATCTTCAGCCGGCTCTAGCTAATTAAAGTTTTCTCCATAATGGTAATAGTTATTTATTATACAAATGATTCAAATGGATGTTTAACGAGCAGGAAGTTTAATGCGCGTCTTAATTCCGCGAGTTAAACATTCATTTTAACCGCCGGTGTAATACAATTGTTTATTCAATTTTGCCCTAAATAAACTTCTCCAATTCCAGTGTAAGATTGTTATAAATGAAGGCAGAGCTTGAAATGTCACAAGTCGCTGAGTGTGAATTATTTTTTATGCGTTGCCATGGACTGAATTGTATATTGTTTACATTCCAAAAATCTGAAGCGATCCTTCCTATGGAGTTATTGCTTCATGCTATAAACTTGCGTCCTTATTTTCGAGAACGTAGATATTGAGAGGTAACTAGAAAAATTGTGTTTTTCTTCAAGCGTATTATAATATACGTGTTATGCTACTGTACACACACTATTGGCGAAGAAAATGAACTCGTGGCCATCTGGTGGTAAAATTATGAACTTGCCAGAGAAGTAATCAAAATGTTGTTTTTACGGTTGTAATACTTCCCTTTAAACAATACTGCACTTCAAATCAATTTACGTTTAAAAATATATGAACCCTACATACTCATTTCCTTGTCAAACACTGTACAAGTTTTGACAATTACTCTTCTCGCCGGCCATTTTGTGCAATTGGTGCTGCCTCTATCGGTCATTTTCGTTGCCAATAGAAGATATTCATTGTCTTACTAGTACAAAAATGTTGTTTTTGTTTTACTAGTAAAAAAATGTTAGTGTCTTAATTCACCGCTGGCGGCGGTACTCTTCACAGCAACACAGATTATATTGAAAATTGTTATTTGACAGTTGTTTTGTAGTGTACAAAGCCTGCTTTGGATGAAATTGCAAACACTACAATGAAAAAATTCCAAAAAAATATCAAAAAAATCTTTGAAACACTTGAAGAAAAAATAGTATATGTTATTTGGAGTAGAACGCCCTTTTTGTGTTTTACTCAGCTTGTCTAGCCTCGGCTAGCGCCTCGGCCGCAATAGTTGGGTTCAACACAAAAAGACCGCTTTCTACTGCAAATAACATAATATACTATTTTATAGACCAGATTGTAAATATTTACATTACATTATTATTGCAGATACCCTAAATTTTAATAAGCTTGTCAAGTTATGAGTATACGGTGGCAATATTCGGACCTAAATTCATTAATGAGAAAATGAAATTCGTAGTTAAATTTGTTCTTGAATTTTTCAATACCTGTAATGTATGTATAATTATTATTTTTTTTATTGTATCTTACCCACGGGTGACACAAATCACTACAAAGTCTTTGGTTATAAATATAAAACCTTTATTTGAAATAAATAATTGTGATACTGTTCTAGAGGTTAAGATATAACAATCAGACATACGTTACATAAAATTATAATATTCTTCTTCTTTTTGTGACGAAATACCGCGTGTACATTGAATATTTGAATTTATTCCAGCAATTTTGGTTGACATTTGATATTTTAAAACCGCTAGTGAAATAAATATATAAATAAATATATTATCACGGCTCATTACTCATTGCTGGGTGTGCCAATCTGTTTTGTACACAGATATCGGTAATGATGAAAGATTTGCACCGTGCGGGCTTTTACCAGGCGTCACCTCACGGGCACTCATTGCTGGCTTGAAGAGTGCACCACAGGGGTCAATTTTGTGCCATTTAAAATTCGAAATATTTGGCGTCGGTCGGGATCGAACCCGGTTCCCCAGATTCGCGACCTGACACTCAGGCACGCGGCCACGAGCTCCCATAAAATAAAATTCTTTAAACCGCTAGCGAAATAAAATTGTTTATAACACAACAACTTTAATGGTCCGTATCCAAGGAAGTAAACATGACTTTACCAGGCAAAATTGAATAAAATAATAGCTCTCTTTGTACACTTACATGCACCACTATTATTTTGATTCGCAAATAGTAAAATGATGAGTTTGGACTTGGCTATGTCTTTAATAATAGAAGAACCTTATAATCTAACCTAACAAACAAAATGCCGGTTTTCATGTCTGCAGTCGCTATTATGGTGTCTAGCGTCTACTATTTAGATTTTTCAAGACAACCAGCATTACACATTAAGATTTTCATAAATAAGAACGTTTTAGGGTCTCTAGAAATCAATTTTATCATTTTCATGTTAATGTCTGTATGGCTACATGCGTACATGGATACTTTAGTCGCGATTTCTCAAACGATTTTTTTTTATCGCATCGATTATCCTCGTTTGATATTGAGTTTGAATTGGTGTTCCTATTTCGTTTTCGTTGTAAAATAGCAATTTTTGACCTTAATTACAGTAGCAACAATCTGAAATGTTTTCATTTGGTGTAGTTTGGACGGGATCCCTCCCTCAATATTGGAAGCTGATCAGTTTTCAATCTCGGGCGGATAATTCGTTCGAAATGACTGGCGTAATTGAATTCGTTGCGTTTGCGTTGCCGTTTCACTGATTGCTCCGACTCCCACCAAACCGAACTTCGGTCACTGGCTAGCTCTGTTTCAACTGCGAATTAATTCGCACAAGCAAAGCTTTTGTCACTCGATTCGATTGCCACTATCAATTTTGTTTGTTTAACTATTCTGGAAACTTTTATTAAAACCATATTATTGTTTCTAGTAGACATGCCGAATTGACTGCTTGTCTACTAGCGTACTACCATTTTCATTTGGGCGCCTGTATTTTAGCTCCTAGGATGGGGATTTATTTCTTAAAAATAAAAAATAAATAAATATATCATCACGGCATGTTAGCATATTACCAATTTTTGGGTGTGCACAGATTTCGGTAATGCTGATGACATTTGTACCCTGGGGGCGTTTATCAGGCGTTCTCACATTGGTACTTGTTGGCGTGAAGAGTGGACCATAGGGGGTCAATTTTGTACTGTTTAAATTTCGAAATATTTCTTTTAGCGTCGGTCGGGATCGAACTTGGTTCCCCATGATTTAAAATTCCTGGGCTAATGAACAAATATATACACTTTTCCCGGATATTAAATAGTATATTCAATACATTAAGCATTAAGCTATAACACTAAAATATTGTAACGTGACAGGGTAGGTACCTATGACACTTGGTCCGAGAGCCCCCAGCCAGCGCTTGTGAACCGACGCCTATGAGCGTTCTGGTAGGTAGCAGGAGCCTAGGTAGTGCAGCGCGCGGTAGACAGGCGACACGAGGCGGGCAATTACGTAAACAAGAGGGGAGATAAGCGTAATTACCGGCGCAATGTTATGACGTGGAGAGTTTTCAACAAAATATTATATTATTATTAAAATAGAGAATAAGCGCCGTACTTGTGTGCGGAGAGACAGTCACATAGAGCGTTAGTCCGTCAGAAGGACAGTTACATAGAAAGTAAGAAGTAAGGAATCAGTGAGTTGTGTGGCACAGCAGTATCGTGGTGTGTGTATGCAGTTTGATGTCGCGTGGAGTACTTGGGAAGTTGCAGGTATACTGGGATAGCTGTGGAAGTGAATACTCGGTAGTTTTGAGGAGTATTGGGAAGCTAGGTATATGGGGACAGTAACGGCGAGTGTAATTGAATACACGGCAGTGGTGTTGAAAAGTTGTGGCATACGGACAGTCGGTGATACTGAGGCTGTTGGAGTTAGAACAGAAGGACAGTTAGTTACATAAATAAAAAGTCTGACGTGGCCAGCACATTACCTTCCGTCAGTTATATGAGGTATTTACGAAAATTCTACCGGTGAACTGTTACCGGTAAACAGCTTTTTATCAGGTTATAGCTACCGGAAGCGATATTTTAAGAACGCAAGTGGTAAACAGAGTAGATCCATAACCTATGAAAAAATTTGAAAATTTAAAACAGGTTAAAAATTTGACGTAGTTAACAGACTGAGCAGAGTTCTAAACTATTATTAACGAAAGATGACTATTCAAGGTCGTTTGTTCGAAGAAAGAATACACATCACTTTATAGCAGTAGCTTAGATACATTTTGTATTAGAAAGAGAAAGATTGTTTGACCTATGTCTATTTAATTTATGTGGTGCGACAGATATACGTAAATAGTGGCATTACTTTCTAACACACTATAAATAATGACATATGTCGTAGAATAGCAGATACCTAATTATCTACTACACTGCCCTCTGTGCTAATAATTACCCAGTGGCGTTGACGTTTAAACCAAATTATTATTCCCTGGTTTATAAGTTAAGTCTATGTTTTTGTATTTTGCAAAAGCATAAGTGAAGAACATAAATCTTTCAGAAAGGTATTTGGAAAGGAACATAATTTTCAAATGAATTACTCTTAGTTTTTCAGTTAAAATGTGTCCATAAATATTTCATGTTGCACGCCTATGCATACGAAATGCAATGAAGTTATCCGCAAGTAATATTATATCAGACATATCACAAATGACCTTGAATAGTCTTCTTTCGTGAATAATAGTTTACTTTGAACACATTTCCACTTTTAACGCGCGCACTTCGCTTTGCATCACTACCTTTTTTGAGATTAGGTTCTTCATGAATCCGATAGATGGATCTGGTAGATATTGTACAATTTTCGAACACGGTAACTTTTTACCACTCGTGTTTTCGAATACAGTCGGTAGATGCGGTATCTACCGGCAGAATTTTCGTAAATGCGTTTGTATTTTCTATAAAATCCATACAGAAAGTTCCTTGCAAAAGATTCTAAATTTCTTGTATGTACATTACCTTTCGACATTTGTATGTATTTTATACAAATTCCATACAGAAAGTATCGAGCAAAAAGATGCTATATTTCGAGTAAAATTATAACATATATACTACGAATGTCAACTGCACTTGATACTGACATCTTTCAATCAGAATTTTCTTAATACAGTAGCTGTTTCTAGCATAGCTGGCTAATTTATGAAATTTAATTTCTTTACAATTTTATAACTCTATATCCATTTAATATGAAGTATAAAATGCAGTCAAATCGTATAGAGAATACAATGTTCTTTCATATTTATAATAACATTAAATGTGAAATCTTCAAATGTTGGTACTTCCGGTTAACCAGTTATAACCAAAATCTAATTAGCTCTTCATATGGATGCAACGAAGAGGAATACGAAAGAATTATAATTTTTGGAATTGTGGTATTAGAGTTATCGTAGACGAAAATTTTGTTACACACACACACACACACACACACACACACACATCCATACACACACACACACACACACACACACACACACACACACATACACACACACATACAGACAATACCTTCCTTACCTAAAGGTGACGGAAGGTAAAAAGTGAGGTGAAAGGAGTGAAGTCTGTCCGGGCAGTTGAATATACAGACTCTGTTGAGTCATTTGAGTATATAGGCGCTGTGGAGGTCGGACAGTTGAACGTGATATAAATAAATAGTGACATAAATTGTCGAAATAAATAATCAGTAATATCGTGTAAATAAATAGTCGTGTTAATTGTTTCAATAAATAAATAGTGTTAGTGTTTAATTAGTTAATTATATTCGTTGTCTTTAATTACTTTTTAATATTTATTTAATATTAGTAATCGTCATTGTTATTATCTATTAAATATTTATTTATCGTTTTAATAAACATCTATTTTAATTATAAATTAAAACGTTACAATATTTATATTCTGACTGTGACAGTTCTGTTAGAAAGTAAATATGTGAATCCCAAATCGCCAGTAAACTACATATCAACAATCAATATCTCAAATCAAATATCATCCCTTAGCCTTAGCAGATTTGAAAATGCAAGTCTTCATCCCCTTTCTGCGGGTGACACATGCACATCGCCCCATGTTTACTGTGCGTCGCAAGGGACGTACCACACCACTACCAGCGCCTAATGTGACAATTATTGAATCAGGGCGCACAATCAGGTAATTATTGAATCACTGGGGTACAATTGTCGCGTTATTAGTGCTGAGTCCGCCTCTGGCACCGATCAGCCCTTCATCAGAAGATCATACCAGATGAAAGAGAAATAATCAACGACTAATAACGGAGGGATAGCCCAAAGGAATGAGCAATGATAAAACTATTAGCAGAAATACAAAAGACGGGTAATAGTTTGAGAAGTTGTTATAACTTTTATCTATATTAGAGGCAGTCATTATCATCAAAGAAATATGGAAATTGTTTTTACGAACACTTGCTGGTGTGATAAGTTCAGTATTCTTTCGTCGATTTTTTTTACCTACTCTATTTTTAGAATTGTTGTAAACCTGGAGAATAAGGAGACTGTGGAAACAATTCGTACTACAATTCAGTCAATTTTCTTTTTTGAATTCTGATCTTTTTGCAAATTTGTTTATCCAATTGAGTTAAAAAATTAGAATAATATTCCCCAGCTGGTGTTTGATGTCATGGAAGATAGACATTTGATGCCATACCTTATCCAAAGGGATAAAACTATTTTTATGGCGGATAATCACTACTGTTTCATTGTTGTTTTGACTCTGGAGTTAATAACAAATTCAGGTCTCATCTATGGTTACAAACCGACGGATACAAGGTCCAATTTTTAGGATACTATAGACATAGATATCGCATCATGGTACAGTAATAATATTTGATACAATACAGTCTATTTTCCAAATGACCCTCGTATATTTAGATTCTTTGTTGTTAGTAAATAATATTGTTGATAATAATTTAAATAAAGTAAATACAATGTTGGTTGGTACAATCCAGAAATCATGCAACTATATATTCATACAATACTCATCCTTCGCTAGACATTCATAATTGCATCTTTTATTCTTTCCAGGTAGAAATAGATATTATGCTTGTGTTCATCGCAAACTATTCTAATATATATTTTGTCAATAAAAAACTTTAAAAATGAATGATTGTCACGTTTTAAAGTTGATTTAAATGTTTACAATGTATCCTTGGTACTAATCATTATGATACTTTTAATCGTTAATAATTCGATAACCAGTTTATATAGTTTACTTACATAATAAAAGTAGAAATACGCGGAAGTTCTCATGATATTTTATAGAGCTCTCACATAATAATATAACACAGAAACACAGTATAACATAAGAAATTACCATATTTCATTTCTTGAGTTATGTCCTAAGCATAGCACAAGCAACGGGTCATTTTTATCTATTTATTCACATTGGTTCGAGAAATTTAAAAATTAGATACTTTTTTACATTTTCGAAGATATTAAAAGAGAAAAGTCAATGAAATTAATGTAATTAAATAGATCAACAAATAAGAGTATTTGAACAAAATCAAATATGTATAGAAATCACAGACTATGAACATCCTTCGAAACTTTATTTTGTTCTTATCTAATATTTATTTAGACTAATATAATTTATTTGAAATCGTCACTAAAGTGCACATAAATCGTCCTTAAAAGTTTAGAAATCGGCGCAAAAATAATCCATTATACGACGATTTCATGCAAATGCAGTGTTGCCAACCTTATAATTATTGTACATATAAGATAATTGGAAATTTGTACGTAAAATGAAATATGTTTATGAAGAAGAAATTAAATAAGGGAAAAAATTAACCGATCTTTAAAAAAATATATTTGATCATTATACACCTTACCATTAAAAATATAAGTTTGACCTTTAAAAAACATGAATGTAATCACCAGAGTTTCGTCAAATCGAGTATTTACGTTAGGTTATTGTTGTCAATATTTTTTTAAAAATATGTAAGCAAAAAAGTCACATTTTTCACAACTACAGCCTAGAAGAACTAATAATTACATTCTTTAAATAATGTAAAATTTAATATTATAGATATCAGGTTCTTTTTTATAAAGATCAAAAATGATTTTTTAATGTCAGTTATAAATTATTAAAAGATCATTTACAAATTTTAAATATCAAAACTAATTTTTAAAAAATCCTAAATAATTATTGAAATATCAAATAACAATTTTTTCTACAACCGTGCGTAAAGTTGTACTTTACGCACTCTTTACAGTGTGTAAAGAGTCACTTTTCAAGCACTAGGCGTGAAAAATAAATTGACGTTGCTAGGCAACATACACAATAGGCTAATTTACCTGTCAAGTAGATAATTAGGCAGTAAATAATAATGAAATTAATATATTTTTTAAGAAATACTAGTGTATACTATATAAATTAAAGGAGTGAAATATTTTTTAACATATTGAGTACTAACCTAATTCGTAAGAACATTATCATTTTTTTATATAATGAGTTCCAACTTCCAACCTAACCTAATTTTTAATATTAATATCACATGTACAATTTATACAGTTGTAAAATACTAATCTACGTGTCTCTGAGATTCTTTCAAATGTTTAAATTACATTTTGTACAGCATTATGAGAAAGAGAACTAACAGTATTTGAAGATGACTGTACAATCAGTATTATTAGAAATAGCACTAATATTTCAGTTGTAGGAAAAATATTGTATGCAACACGTGTGTAAAATAGTGTATTTGTCTCGTGCTATAATTTAATTTTAAAAAATCGCACTCGACCAAAAAACTACTTTACAAACTTGTTGCATAAATAACTATTAAAAGATCATTTCTTTTTTAAATATGAGTTAAATGTATAACATGTAATAATTCCGATGAAGAAGTTTGAGATAACACACACATAATTTTGCTTGTTTGACTGACAGCAACTAACAGATTTGTCAACATAACCTATAAAAATAAATATTCCTGTCATTTTCACAAAATTTCGATTTCAAATAAAATTTAATCGATGTTGTCGATCTATCTGTACAAATCTCATTTAAGGATAAACTTAGAAACGAAATTTGTTCGTAATCCGAAGTCTGCCTTAATAAGGAATGAATTATATTTTTAAGTTTGTTTATTCATATCCTTCATATTTTAGGGACATCAATTCATTAATTCGTGATTAAGTACTACTTGTGGCATATTCGACTTGGAAATGCAGTCTGCAACGATAAAAATTAGTAAAATCAATGAAACTATAAATTTTATTTATAAATGTCAATAATTGTCTTAAAACTACATACCTGCAAAATTGTATTATAATTATTCTTTGTGACATGCAAGGAGCAGTGATATTTATTTCTCAGATTGGAGCTTTCCGATATATTTAAAGTTCTTTTCCATACGTACAATCAATCAAGTTTTTCTTCTTTCCAAAAATTATGGAATACGCTTTGAATTTTTGTGGTACTCGTACGCCCTTTAATACAGCACTTTTTGATGTACATTATATTCATTTTCTTTAATTTGCTTATGTTTCGAACATTTTCAAAAGAAATTGAAAAATTAAATCGTGAAAACTTCTTTATCTGTTAAACGAAACGATGGTTCTTGACGTTTACATATTTGACATGTCCTATTGACCGCCATTAATTTAGTTCCTTAAAATTCCGCTGATGTCGTATGCTATTCTGTAAGTCCCAATAAGCACTTAAAACTATTGGTCACTTTGGCATAAAAAAAATAACATTTGTCTTCGGAGTCAATCAGAGTAGACTGTGAAGTACGCCACAAAAACAAAAAAAATATTGCTTTTTTTTGGTCACCATCTTTTACTTGTGCGTATATCTCCATGGTGAGAAGTCATTCTTGGCGGCGTCTAGCGTCGTGGCGCTAATGTGTGACGGCCGGATGTGACGTGTAGAGGGGGAGAGAACAGTGAACTGATCCCGAGGGCGATTAGTGACACCGACACCGCACCAAGACGCCAAACATATTGCATTACAACCACCGAAACGATAGAGTGCCCGGCCCACGGAACGCATACGAATCAGACGATGTAGTCAGAAGGCGTAACAGAAAAGATTTACAACAGAATTTCTTTTCAATATTGAATGAATACAATATTATTGACTTGGGTTCAAATACAAATTGCCAGTTAAACAGATGAAATTCCTATCTTAAAAGAGTAAGCGTATAGGAAACTTTTAGCGTGTCCGTACCTAATTTTGTTCAAGTAAGTTTTATTTTGTATAGATTTTTATAAATGAATTTTTTTATGTGTATGCTAAGATCTTTTACAAGAATTGTTGACTAGTAGGGTTCTAAAAAAATTTAAATTAAAAATGTTCCTGTAAAGGCGCATTTACACATTTGCACTCGTGTTTTGCCTCGGCATTCGCCGAAATTCGCGAGTGGCATTCGCATTTTCGACCCCACAACGCGAATGACCGTTTTCAGACTCGCCGTGTGTAAAGACTGAATTCGCCGCATCGCTCCAAGCCTTTGGCTCGTCCCCAAAAACCGCTCCTGGAGCGAGCGCTACGAGCTGCAAGGCGAGGACCGAGGCGAATAACGAGTGAACAGACCACACATTTGCTCCGCCACTCGCCTTGCAATTCGACTCGCCATTTATGCGAAAGTGTAGATGCGTTGTAACGATTTATGCCTCTGGCTGGCTAGTTACAAATATTTTAGTCGTGTTTACATACAAGTACAAATATAGGCGATTTCGGGCGACAACCGTTCACTTGCGGTATGTTGTGTTCAGGTACGTTCACACATTCGGGCGCTAGGAACAACATACCCGGTATGCTTGGATCAGTGCTCACAGCTGAACGGGTTTGCGAGTCGGGTCAGCTCTGTTCACTATTTCTATCTCTTTTTATCATGTCTTTTTTTGAAATGTCAAAAGTCAAAACAGTCGGAGTCGTGGTCTTATGTCAAACAGGGTGACATTATTTTCGTTGACTCTTTTTTGGACAAATATGGAAAAAACTATCTTTCTCCGTTAATGAATTTTAATTGTCAGACACTATTTTTGACAGTTTTAGATATCGCAGAATATACATAACCACCAAGCACGGTGTCAACAAGTGAACCAACTATTTTTGGCGCCACCATTAAGCACATCATACCGTAACTAACCGTAAGTAATCCGAAGAAGTGAACGGGTATGTCGCCCGAAATCGCCTTATATTTTACGTTTTGACATTTGGCAGTGAGTATGTAAACCTATATACAGGATGTTTGCCCTTTACAGTGTCGCTGTTACGTCACACTATTGCTATCTTTCTCTCGCCTACTACAGAGTCTGGTGCGAGAGAAGGATAGCAATAGAAATGTCGCTTTGACGTCTTATTGATATTAAAAATAATATGCAGTTAAACTAAAAACAATGAAGACATTTTAATACCACGAATTGCTTCAAAATTAAACGAACTTTCGTTTAAAATAATAAAAAATCAAGAGTGGAGGATCCCATTGTTCACTAATTTTGTTCATAAGTTCGTAAATAGTAAGTTTTCTACTCTTTAACAAAACATATTTGATAAACCATCAATACAAGGTGCCCATTTTATAAGTTCCCGTCTGAAATTTTCAGAATATGCAAAACAGAATACATTTCATAAGCCACTTGGTAAATATTAGTACTATAAATCGAATAATCACAGTAAGTATAAGAGCAAAACAAAATTTTAAAAACCAAAGCCGTGTTCCTGTGGGTTGTGATTGTGATTTTGTGAATCCTGATTGGTCTAATCGTGATTCTTTTGAATCATGAAATTATATCGAGAAAACAATATAAACACCATCTAGCGTCATATGCAGACAAATGCAAATTAACCTATTTTATTTTATAAATAATCTACTGTCAATACTGTCATTACATTCTTTTGTAGGAAAATCATATTTCCCATGATTTGTACGCTCGAAAAGCCATTTTTAAATTTGCTACGCACTTTGCACTGAATCCTCAAAAAGGTTGATTCAGAAGGGAAAGGGGAAGGTTGTCTAGTGATCACAAAATGAGAAAATGGGGATACAAACAGGAAATGTAAAACATTATTCTTCTTAATCATGATCACTTTTATCAATTAAATTGCGAATCACAGCCCGAAGGAACACGGCTCAAGTCACTTATGAAATGTATCACGGATTGCCTATTCATGAATTTTCAGGCGGAAACTTTTAAAATGGGCACCCATTCTAAAGAATTAAAAAGTACACTTGCAAATATTTACTGAGTTTACATGCAGTTTTCAAACGGTTTTGATTTACCTATCTAAAACCAAAACTAAAATTCATGGGTTTGACTTGAAAACTAGTTTTATAACTACTCATGTAAACACTTAAAATTCAGTTTCGATATTGCGCATGCGTTCAGAGTATAACGTTTCTGTAGCTTCGTGTTTTTTGGTGTTACTAACCTACAAATAAAATGACAGTTCTGTAATTTTAGTGCGTAGTAGTACAAAGTAGAAAAAATAATTGGAATAATGGCAAAACGAAGAATTTGGAGTGAAGAGGATTTGTCACTTACATCAGCAAAATGCGCATGCGCAGAAACTGTTTTCAAATCAATCTATAAACCTGTTTTGAATATTGCATGCAAACAGTTTCGCGTAATTCCGACTGAAAACTGAAACCAATTTTAAAACTGCATGTAAACGTAGTAATTGAAAATAGCTCATATCTCTGAAAATTACATATTGTAACAGCATAAACAATTTTGAAAGAAATTATTAATTCCATCCCTAACACAGTCGAACATCGTTTTTTGAAATTATTAATATTTCAAAGCCGGAAAACTACATTAAAAATGCAAGAAAGATTTAGAAAAACAATGATGAAATAAAACTGAGCAGACTATGGTTCATGTGCACAGTTCATCACACCAAAGGAAAACTACAGAATTATAAGTCATCCAAGATATGGAATACAACTTGATTTCTTTTAAACTCGTCTTTATTTATTGACAGCTTTAGCACAATATTTCTCCCGATAGGTTCGTTAGTCAGTTAGTTACTTCAAAAGACTTTGAAACGTCAAACGAGCGTCAAACATAACCATTAATTAAAATAATAAATTTAGATTACGTATTTGTTAAAAACGTTTGTTTTATTGCACCTATTGTATATTATTCTATATTTTGTGTTTATATAAAGTGCCACAACTATGAAAAGTCATGATTACACACAATAATATCTGTGTATTCTTTCAAAAGTCTGTGCATTGTAATACGTACTTAGGAGAATATCCGCCTGCTGTCATCTATGCTAAGTTTTGCGCTAATGGTCTCATTATCTACTCTAGGAAGTCAAATAATATCACTTTTACCGAATCAAAAATTAAAATAATCATCTAACATGTGTAGATTCCCTGTTGCCTGTTGATAAGTTGGGAAGCCTACACTGGACGTTAAACAATTTTTTATGTATTTTGTTGTGATTGTTCACTAGTGTGCTATAGTACGGTGTCTCTAGTAGTCTTCGCCATGTCAAATTGCTGGGCCGGTTATTAGTGTTTTGTCCGTTATACTCTTGCAAAGTGACGGGCTGGACCTGGCTATCCAGGATTTAGTTTCATATTGTGAACAACTCTGAAACCTGAATTTTAATATTCCAAAAGCAACTTGTAATTATCTAATAAGATGTGGTTTTTGTTAGAACTACTACTTTTAAGAAAATGGGCCAAATATTCCAATACAGTTCTAAATAGCAATCTCAAAATCAATCTTTATCCCTCGTAAGTCAACAAGTGACATTGGCAATGTGATGCAGTTCTAGGAATCTCCCTAGAGCATAGTAGCACCAAGGGAGCAATGAAATGAAGCTAACATCGCATCAGTCGTGTTTGCATTCACACCACTCGGCCACTAATGCACTGAAAACCTTCATCTACGCCCCTGTGTCACTCCGCAAACTTTTGTGTACGCCACTGAAACACACTGTGTTTGCCACTGTTTGCCCATGTTTAAAAGGGATGAATTCAGACGTTTTCAACACAAGAAGGAAAGATTTCAGTCAATCTTTGAATTTGATACATACAAGAAGAAAAGGAAGAAGCAAACATCAAATACAGTTTTAAGTTGTATGGGAGAATCAAGGTTCAATTACAGTAATGTTTTCTTTATCGAGATTTAGAAATTATTATGTTTTGTCGTCGGCGGCTCGTCATTGATATTCATAAAGTCGGTATGCCACTGTAAAAAAAATTATAATTTTTTTTATGAAAACGTTCCCTGAAAAGTACTGCATCCCACTGTAAAAAAATTTATGCGTTTTTATGGAGTGTTGCATAACTCATGAAAGAGAATTGGCGCCAAAAATACTACTAAACTTCATTCTGTAGCCGTTGTTCTGCAGAGGTAGTTGCGTTTTGTAATTTCATTATAAATACCGTCAATTCAAATAAAAAATTGTTAGCTGCAATAATTGTTGGAGTAATGGTTACACAGTTATACAAAAAATTAAAAAAATCAGAACACCGTTGGTGGACTAGTCTATGGCTGGAGAAAAGAAATAAAAATTGCAGTGTTTTAGTTATCGCACACAACGAATTACGAATGGAAGATGAAATAAATTACAGAAATTTTCTTCGAATGAAAGAACATTTCTTTAAAATCATGGACATGGTTCGAAATTAAAGTGAGAAACGTGGCACTCATCTAAGGGAGTGTATTTCGGCACATGAATCTAGTGTACACATTTTGAAAAATTAATTCTTTTATCGTCACTACTTAAAGGGTACGATGCGAGTATATAGGTGAATACAGTCCATCTTATAATGCTTGAACGAGGCGGATTTGTATGGGTTTCTCATTTACTTCATATTTTATTTTTGCAAATTTGTATAGGTAATTTAAAATACACTTTCTATAAATTATAGATCAAGATATTTATACTAATACTACGTAAAATTATTGGTTGAAAAACTTTGTTGGTTACGATTAATGAGTATTCTAATGGGATTCGGGCGGAAATTTAAAAGGAGAAAAAAAGGAATGCATAGAATAGCGCATGTAAATATTAATTAACTTTAATACTTATTTTTTGATGTTATATTGCCTGATTATTATAAGATAATAAAACTTAGCAGTTGAAAATCGCACTTTGCCTGGCGTATTTATTATAATATTCAGGCGATTTTGTGTGGTATAAAACTTCTTCATTTCTATACAAATCAGTTAAAACGCTGTCTGTTCAGGCAACCACACCAAACATTTTGATTTTTTTGCTTTATATTATTTCCAATTTTAATATAAACAAACCCTCATAGCTGTTCAAATAATGTCAGGGAATAACAAACAACAACGCTGTCTCTTTAGAAAATGATTTTACACATGGTTCAAGCAACCGCATTGCGCACGCCCGCATCAACATCCAATCATAACGCAGCTTTCAACAAAACGAATACAGACTGCTGTATTTATGTGACGTCACATCAAAATTTTTACGTGACGTCATGTAAATACAGTGAGAAATATTCGTTTTCCGGGAATGGACTGTGTCATATTTTGAGTCAGAGCTCAACGTTTCGCCCGCAGTCATATGGGGCATCTTCAGGAGCAAGGGGGATAGTACTGTCTTAAACACGGTTACCCGACGTGTCAACCACGCTAGAGGCCGAGTTTAAACTTAAACTTTGACGCGTGCGAAAAAAACATGTCTTATAAAACACGTTCGTTAATATAATATTTTAAACAATTATTCCTTGATATCTTCTGTACAATATAGTAAAAGTCCCCGAGAGTGGGGTTGTTCATTTCACGATTTTTACAAAAATGTCCTAAACTATAGGTCCTAGAAGAAAAACACTTTATATACAAAATTAGAGTAAATAAAATTTGCTACAAAAACAGGCATATTCATTTTTTTTATAGGATTAATAATTTCGAAGATTCAAAGGCGGACAAAATAACGATTTTTTCAAATGTTATTTATTGGAGATTTTTCGTCACAATACATAGCAAGTGGATTTTCAAACAAAAATTTTTTCTAAATACTTGTAAAATTTAATGTTTATATACCGGGTGTAACACGAAAAGCGGGCCATTGGAGTTTAACATGACAAAACAGTTTTTCCTTGCGCAAAAGTAGCCTATCAATTTTAGACAATACTGCTTTAAATAAATGTTTTAGAATATAAAATTCTGTATCAAATCATATTATATTTACAGGTTCCGAAACCGAACCCAGTGGAGACGGGGTGGGTAGACGAGTTGTATAAGAGTTAGACAATTTATTCATGTTTGTTTATAATTTACTCGTAAATTGCCGCGAACTGCGCTAAAAACTATATTTTGTATAATACGTACTATATTAAATGTTTGTTAATTTTTGGAGGTTAAATTCGATATTGGCTTAGGGTGATTTAACGATACCAAGTAGTTACTTCAACCTAAAACCCACAAGATGCCTACTGATTTTGTTATATGACATGCTCGAAACATCTGAGTCAACTTTACCGAAAATCGTACACCTACCTCCACGAAGGCAAGTGCAAAATGATTACTGACTTAGATGCAGAATTTTATCCTCTAAAATATTTATTTGAAGCATTATTGTCTAAAATTGATAGACCAATTTTGCGCAAGGAGAGAATGTTTTCCCATGTTAAACGCCTATGACACGCGTTTCGCGTTACATCCGGTATATAAACGTAAATATAGTAAATATTTAGAAAAAAATATTGTTCGCGAAGTCATTTGCTGTGTAACAAAAAATCTCCAATAAATAACTTTTGAAAAAATCGTTATTTTGTCCGCCATGAATATACGAAACTATTTATCCTACAAAATAAAATGAATAAGACTATTTTTGTAGGAAATTTGATCTACTTTTTGTATATAAAGTGTTTTTTGCTAGGATCTATAGTTTTAGAGATTTTTGCAAAAATCGTGAAAAGAACACCTTTAAACGGGTCTCCCATCCCCCGCTCACTCTGGGGGACTTTTACTATGTTGTTTGGTAGATATCAAATTTCAACACTCCGGTATTTTTTTCCGTAGAAAAATCTAATTTTATTAGGCTATTAGTGGGCATAATTGTTTAATCATTTTATCATTTATTTCTTGTTCAATAAACTTTTATTTTAAATAATAATATTCCTCTGATTTTTACACTTCGCACAAATAAATAAACGCTACAATATGAATAACTTAATAAAGCTTTTCCAAAATATCAATTGACTTTAAAAGCTCCACAGTTCATATTTAGTGGCGTAGATATGGACGATTTTTAGGGTGAAATCTCGTCCGAAATTTTCGATAAAAATAATTCTGATCTAAAAATAATCCAATACAGGCTAAAGTAATTATTTTTTCATATGATTATTTGATTTAAAAAATGGATACGAACTTCAGTGATATTTGATTCTTACATCTTATTAAAGAATATACAGTTCATTTGTTATGTTCTGTCCTATTTACTGATTGGGCAAATTGTTTTCTTACCTGGTTGTCTTAAATGACTGTGTGGGTCTAATGATGCTTTTGTCATTCCTGATAACGTATTTGAGCCGTATCCTGAAATAAATTAAAATTGAATGAATAATTTTTAATGGATTTTTACAACAAAACTATTATCTTCACAATCATTGAAGAAATATATTATGTGTAGAAATAAATAAAAATTATATTAAACATGGTCCGAAAACGAGCCATACGGAACAAGAATTGAAAGTGATACATATTCTACAACGAGTCGTATGCAACTTTGGAATCTTGTGAGCCCAGTAAAGACACTTTCAGGTCATGTTGGGTATAACTTTTTTTCGCGGTCCTGGAGATAAGAGTAAATAAATAAACAACTAATCGCCATGGACACATTCATGTAGGGATCTGACAGTAATTATCGAAGCTAGTTCAGTAAAGAGCGATTTTCGGTCTAAAAAGTGATTAGAAACAGCAAATTTTCTGGACGATCGCGAAAAAGTAATGAAATGACAATATTTACGAACGCTGAATAGTTTTAAAAAAATAAAATTTCGATGAGGTATAGTTAACACAATTTTCTAAATTAATTTTAACATTTCAACTTTGAATTTATAAGATAATGTGTCGTTATTAAATAAAACTGATTTTTGGACTTCCATTATCTTTATTTAACAAAAACACAAAATTTTCACAACGTTTCGGTAGCTAATATCTGCTGCCGTCATCAGGTGTACTAATAATACTAACTAATTCCTAATACTACGAGCCTTATATCTGGTAAAATGAGAGTGGTCAAGTGTGGTTGGGAGAGTTCAAGTGTGTCTGGTGATCCGTGATTGGTTGTCGTCTCCTGTGCAAGGGGCTGTGGCGGTTCTTCAATTGGTGGTTCCCTGGTTGTTATTTTCATTGCTGTGTTCTGAGAAATGATTTTCTTCCAAAGTGGTTTGATTTCTACACTGGCTTGGCTAAAGACCTTTTCCCGGTTTATCATGATGTACGCGGCCTCTTTAAACTTACGTTTGGAAATGTGATCCTCTTTGGAGATGATTTTCGCGTTGTCCCATAAAATTCTGTGGTGGTATTCCCATGCGTGGTCTGCAATTCCCGATTTCGATGTTTCTCCTCTTGTTGTATGCCGTTTGTGCTCCTTAATCCTGATGTCTAGTGGCCTCTTAGTTTCGCCTATGTATACTTTCCCACATTCGCAATCCACCTGGTAAATTCCTTTTTCAGATCCCGCTGTTTTTGGAGGTGCATTGGAGGACAGCAGGTTCTTCAGCGCTGCAGTACTTTGGAATCTGGTAGTAATTCCGTATTTTTGACCTGTTCTTCTAATTTGGTCAGAAAAACCCTTGATATACGGAATATATAATTCTTTCTGAGTCTTCTCCTGTTTTTGTCCTGGTGTGTTGTGGTGTTGGTGTCTGCTTATGATTGCCTTGATCTGTTTCTCGGGATATCCATTTTGTCTAAGGTTGTTCTGTATTACTACAAGTTCCAGTTTGTAATTTTCTTCCATGCTGCAGTGGCTCCTGGCTCTGTCCAAAAGGGTTCTGGCTACTCCAATAATCGTCGCCTGTGATTGGTTGGACTGGTAATTGAGGTAACTCCCTGTATGTGTTGGTTTCCGGTAAACTGAGGTCGTGATGTTGTTACCAGTTCTCTCCACCAACACGTCCAGAAATAGAAGACGATTTTGGTGTTCTTTTTCCATTGTGAATTTGATGCTGGTCCTCAGGGAATTGATGTGGTTGAAAAATGCTTGTAGCTTTGCTTCACTCTCGTTCCATATGATGAATGTATCTTCCACGTACCTGATCCACTTCTTAGGTTTAATTTTCGCTGTCTCCATGGCCATTTCTTCAAAATATTCCATGTAAATGTTGGCTATCAACAAACCAGTTTACCAATACACGCTATAAAGGAACTTCTGCAATGCTGCCTAACAACGACATACTTTCAAGCATTGTCCGAATATTACCAACAGGACGACGGACTACCACTGGGCTCGTCTCTCTCTCCAGTGATAGCCAAGATAATGGAAGTCCAAAAATCAGTTATATTTAATAATTTGAACATTACCTACGTAACCTAAAGTACAAATCTCACGCTTAGAAAACTTGGGCCTAGTTTTGTGCGCTAAGTTTGGTTATTGTTGATATATTTAAAGCCGGTTTTAACATGATCCCTCAATCGGAACTGCAGTCGCGTCCTAAAATAATTACATAAAATTACCTATATCATTTACAAAGTTTTTGATATATTTTGCCAAAATTTGCCAAGATCAACTATGGATCAACAGATGAAGTTCAAAATCGTAAATACCTCATTTGCTAGGCATCAATACTATCGATTTTTATCTGTGTGATCAACAATTAACATAATAATTCAGTTTACATTACATTCCAAAATAGAGATGAATATTGGTACTGAATTATAATTTTGATTAGCAATGTTTTTAAGACACCTCTACATTATTTAAAAACATATCCATCAAATATATGTTAAAAGCTTCGGTATATCTCCCACACTCATATCCATTCTCTTCTTCGGTGTTTGTTGGGGCGGTATCCACACGAGTGGATTTGGTGCAGTGGTTTGGAAACCGACAAGAGAATCCTTTCCTGGTGTTTCCCTGCGCGAGTGGCTTGTTTCAAGCGCACGACCGCCGCATACCAAAACACCCAGCTACTGTTTCAGCCTTACAGCAGAGCAGCACGAGTGCCTAATGTCTAAGTGGTATTGTGTGCGTGAACGCGGCTAGAGGTCACTATATCGATCCGAGGGCAAAATACTTCACACCGAGCTAAAGAAGGGCAGGTTACATGGGTTGATGTCTTCACATAACGATTAAAAAATAAAGTCTCAGTTATAAGAATATGATTTCAGATTTTAAATATTAATGTCAGACGCTTTTCTTTTACATGTTGGAGGGTTCAGAAATCAGAGCACGATTAGACCAAGTCTATCGTACCTCATTTTGAGAATTCTAGTACTTTAGTTAACAGTCCACCATAAAAATTTTAATCGACCTTAAAAAATTGTATTTTTCGTACGCAAAAGCGGCCAAAAATGACCGTTTTTCGGCCGCTTTCATTATTATCTTATTTAAGGTAGCGTTTCAATTTAAAATAGTAATTTCTTCAATAAAATACATTTCTTTTAATAATTAATTCTTAACCCCTTTGTTAAAATCTACTTTATAGGAAATGAAATTAACATTGCTGTCAAAATTTCTACTCAGTTTTTTATTTAAGTTTTGCTTCAAATTTAACAGGCAGCGGGTGGATTTATGCAGTCTACTTTTTATTTTACTTTTTTTTCTTTTCACTTTTACTTTTACTTTAAGTTTGGTACTTTATGCAGCAACTTTAAAGCATTCAATACTCATACGCAGATGTGATTTTTCTGGCATATAGTCGTAAATGTAAATATAGATAAATATATCCTGTTAAAATGGACAAGAATGTAATAGTTTGTGCATACAAAAATATTATTACGTAGTAAGTTAATATACTAACCAGTTTCATTTAATACAGACGCTATACTTTTCTAAACATTCTTTTTGGTCACTTTATCCTTGAATAAAATATCTGTTTTATCATATAAGTGGGGATGTTTTTGAATTAAATCTTATAATATACAATCTTGTTCTTTACTGATTTTTCGTTTGCATAACCTAAAACCTACATACAAAAACTAATACACAACACGCTGACGTGAAGTGGAGCTCATGCGCATTTGTGATATTCTTTTACTTTAACGGTCTTAAGTTGAGAGTTGGTCAACTTAAGGTGCATTCACAAATGAAAATTAGGTTTATGGTTTTTGTTTAGGTTTAAGTAAGTCATTCATAAATGTAAGTTTAAATTACATGAAAATTAGTTTCGATATATACAGACATCTGCGTAAATGATTCAAAAACAAGATTAAAATATCGGTAGAGCAGTACTAAACAAGACACCTCTGTGCCGTGAACTGTCATTCGCTTGGTATTATTGGTTATATTTCAGTAATTAATGACAGTCTCCATGTTCTTCTCGCATTTGTTTAAAAAACCGAATTACTAAGTGGATACTAAATAATGATGGGTGTATATATCTATATCATTTCAGACTCGTTCTCATTGGTGAAGTTTGTGACGTCAAACTAAATCATAAACCTAAAGTTTGGACCTTGCAATGTTTAACTTTATGATTTGGATTTAGAGATCCTAAATTCTGAAGTGTGAATGGAATCATTACATAATATGCGGCCAAAGTCTTTAAATGTAAAGTATAAACTATAAAACTAAACCTAATTTTCATTTGTGAATGCACCTTTAAGGTCTTAAAGTAAAATTTAAAGTCTGCACATAAAGCAGTACATATATTAACACACATTTAACTTTTATAAAGTAAAAGAAAAAGTAAAGGTAAAATAAAAAGTAGGCTGCATAAATCCACCTTGGGCATAAGTGATCGAGTCTAATTCTGAAACGAGTACGAATCCAAACGAAGTCAATAATTTATTTTAGAGGTGAGATTATTATTTTCATGTACTCTGTAAAACAGCTTTGAATACTCTAACTTGAATTAATAATTCTGATAAAATCCCTCTTCGTAGATTAACACAGTCAATAGTGGACAAAAAGATTCTTTATAGCATTTACTTCTAACACATATCTCGAAATCTTTTCTTAGTTTAAAGAAATTTTGCTTTAGCGCACTGCGCACAATATTCTAATCTATTTGTTCTTGACAAATAAATGCTTTGCTTTGTGACTTTATAGAGATTTGCTTCTGTCATGCATGGCATGGTCCTTTTAGAATTACCTCCCATTTAGATTGCTGTGAAAATTATGATTTGGCTTTGTCGTAAAACAATTGTGCTTTGGCGCTGGGCCGGGCGACTGTGATCTCAAACAACGCAATCAAATAACGCAGTTGTCAAAGCAGGCGCTGCCTACAATTCACATCGCACATCGCAGTTGCCGCGGGCCAAAGCCTTTGATCTCCACAATCACGCTTCCCAGCCACTATATGTGACGAGAATATTAACCAAAGATATTTTTACCATCAACCAAACCAACCAAGAAAGGAGAGACGAGAGACCTTTTGACCTTTACCAATAACAATGATTACATCATAAGTAAAAGCACGTAATCTGTGATAAGAAGATAGCCTATTAATAAGGAACACAGCAAATATAAGTATATTAGATTACATCTATCGAAATTGTATAACAGGCGAAACCTTTTACTTCATAATTTATTTGCTATCCACTTCCAGAAGACCAGAATATAAATATGAGAAATTTTGGAAAAAAAAGTTGTACTATAATCTTTTCAAAAATGTGGGTCCATATTATGAACGCACTATTATACTAATAGCGCTATTATCAAGGATGATTTTACATTATATTATTATGTGGTCATATGCCGCTTTTAAAAAAGCGCTTTATAAAAGTAAGATCGTAATGCGATCTATACTATCACATAAAAATTGAGCGATTATTAATTATTTTTGTAATAACAAATTTCCCATAATTTCGTTCTTATGGTTTAGTTTTTTGAAAGTTTAAAGGTGCATTCACAAATGAATATTAGGTTTATGGTTTTTGTTTAGGTTTAATTAAAGGTGCATTCACAAATGAAAATTAGGTTTATGTTTTTGTTTAGGTTTATGTAAGTCATTCATAAATGTAAGTTTAAATTACCTGAAAATTAGTTTTGATATGTACAAACATCTGTGTAAATGTTTCAAAAACAAGATTAAAATATCGGTAGAGCAGCACTCAACAAGAAACCTGTGCGCCGTGAAACTGTCATTCGCTTGGCATTATTGGTTATATTTCAGCAATTAAGTTATGACAGTCTCCATGTTCTTCTCGCATTTGTTTGAAAAGTAGAATCCTCCAAGTGGATAATAAATAAAGATGGGTGTATATATCTATATCATTTCAGACTCGATCTCATTGGTGAAGTTTGTGACGTCAAACTAAATCATAAATCTAAAGTTTGGACCTTGCAATGTTTAGCTTTATGATTTGGATTTAGAGACCCTAAATTCTGAAGTGTAAATGGAATCATTACATAATATGCGGCCAAAGTCTTTAAATCTAAAGTATAAACTATTTGTGAATGCACCTTAATTATTGACTAGTTTCGCCACTTTTAGCTTTGGCCACAGAAATGATCTAAAACGTAAAATATACAAATAGATTTACAAGTTGCCAATTTATTCATTAGATGCCAGAATACAAATAGTCTGTATTTCACGTTTTGGCCAGTTGACTATTGTGAAAAGAATCTAGCTAATTCCCGACGAAGTAGTGTCATATACATAGAAGGTAGTGATCGGAAGACGCGCCATAGTGTTTTGTTGAAAAATAATTAGGGGAGTCAGTATATGAATATTTCATAATTAATATTGAAATAGTGCATCTTCCGATGTATCACCTTGTATAGTTACCTAATTTGACCCCTTCATATAAAATGTAGTTATTCTGAACAGGGTGGATTAATATGGTGCCTCCACCATATTTTCATATTTACTTTCTAAATAACGAATTCTCTGCAGTCATTATTTAGTGGATGCTCTAAATCTAAATACAGTGAAACATTGTTATTCGAGCTTATCGGGACCAAGCCTAGTCAGGATAATTTATTTGGAAAATTATGTAGAAGTAATGACTGAAAATCTGGAATTACCTTCGCACTATATTCATCCGATTTGGCAATGTGCAACTTTCAGCTAACTTTCAATTAAAAAAAAAAATACGCAGTAGAAAGGTTGTTTGAGACTGCAATTCATGATTATTTTAAAAGCGTTCTAAAAGAAGATTTTAAGAAGTGGAAGAAAAGAAGAGTGAAGTGGATTATTGTTGAAGAGAACTACTTTGAATACATTTAAAATAAATTTCGTTTTCCACTGTAGATCTATTATACACTGATTAACAAAATTAGGGCAACACTTTTTTGAACGTCTATAACATTTTACCTCCCGCTACCCTTGGTAAGGGTGGTATAGGGATCGTGTTAAAAATCGCATATTGAGATTTTGGTAAATGACCACGTTTTAAGGTACCTAGAATCCAATTTAAACATTTTCACGATGAGGTGTGTGTGCGCGTGGATCCCGTTTACGGTCTAACTTAAATACTATCATTCAGAAAATTTTGTAACCTTGTATTTCTACCTTATTCTAATATTGAAAGAAGCCACTAGATTTTGGTATAATCAGATAATCGGAAATGGCACTTTTATTGAAGCTTGAAATAGTTTTTTTCCGAAAAATACTTTAAATGTTATTTTTTCGAGATTTTTGTTTTTATAAAAATTAAACGGTTTGCATTGATAGTTTTTCTATATATTTTATAGATAAATTTATAAAATTATCTATAATTTACATCCCGGAGCCTACGCATAAAACAAACACAACCCCTTGATTACACAGTTCATATCTCAAATGTATTTAACTGAGAGATAAATGTCACTGTCAAAGAACCAATCATTTCAAATTAATAATACAAGCTTTTTAAAAAGAAAATAGTAAATAGAACCATAGTTATACGGAATGGGACTTAATACAGGTTTCAGTATAAGTAAATATGTAATTAATAAAAATTAAATGGCGGGGGGTATTGTGTTGGCCACATCAGATTTTTATATAAGTGGTGGAGATGGAAGTAAAAATGTTTCGGACTAGTAGTCAATAACACAATTTTATTCTCGCCGACGTTTCGACCATACTATGGTCTTCTTCAGGGCTAGAATCGTTCAGTTCAAGAAAAATATAAACATGTGGATAAGCATAGATACATAAAAGATGGAAATTTAAAAATATAAATAAATAAATAGTTAAAAATCTCAGATCACAGAGTGAAAATCGTCAAATATTAAAAAACTTCTCTTTGATGACTATGATAAACATTGCTGAACACAAAATTTTATCATAGTCATCAAAGAGAAGTTTTTTAATATTTGACGATTTTCATTCTGCGATCTGTGATTTTTAACTATTTATTTATTTATATTTATATTTTGATTTGTTATATTATTACTATAGTCTCAGATCTAAAGATTTATTAATGTTATTATTATTTCTATTATTTTTATTATTTCTTGTATTATTTAAACAACAATAAATAATTTAAAGTAAAACATGAGTTTATACGTATATTTAGGCCATTTATAATTTGTTTTTTATTTAATTTGTTTAGTTATGTATATAAAATAGTTATTATATAATATTGGAATAGTTATTTACGATTTGTATATCTTTATAAATCACATTTTACAATCCTATTTGTTTAAAATTCCGTATATTTCCTATGGTTACACTGCTGTCGTTCAAGGCATGGTGTGACAGCAAGAGACTAACTGTGACGTCACGGACTGGGTATTCAGGCCTGTATTCTCGTATGGCCTCGCTCTAACTCATTGTGATGGTCTTGTACGAGTGTATAGATGTCCTGGAGAGCGATACACTGCCCAATGTATACAGGGAGTGGACAGATTTGGAGCTCGCTAAAAAAGTATTCCCCTAATTTTGTTGATCAGTGTTAGGTTTTCTCATTCATCACTTGAAATATTATTTTTGATTAGGTATTAGTTTAGTCTCATATTCCGAATTGATGCAACATTTTTCATTCAGAATCTTGCAACAAAGTTGAATATCAAATTGGCAACGCCAATACTTTTATGATAACAAAAGTGCTTATAGATATTTTTTTTCTAAAAAAATCCCTTATATTTTTATAATTTTGCTATTCCATAGAAAATGAGGGTGCACATGCACAGACCCTTCATAGATAAGTGTATCGAATAACACGATCAGATAGCGAAGCGTGGAATCACAGACAATGAATACGCGTGAAGCGAGCCACGAGCCAACAACCAGCTTGAAATTATCTACTCATAGTGCCTTGGCAGGGGGTTGAGGGGTAAGGGAGGTCCTCTTGACTGACAGCTACATTCTCTTGTTTAAATACAAACGCGGGGCATTGCCACTAGAATAGAAAGTGGAAGATTATAACAAAAAGAGTGAATTAACACCATTAGGAATAATTTTGTAGATAGGGAGGGGAAAGAACTAGATTGTAGAACAGATAAATTTGAAAATGAATTTATATCTACAGTTATTGAGAACTGACATTACCGATAGAGGCAGCACTATCTAATGTCGAAAGAGTACTGTTGTGAGTTTAACATGTAAACATAAATGTAAAGAAACGAAATTTCACTAAGTGTAGTTGAACATTTTCGGTTTTTAAATGCTACGGCAAGCTCCCGATGTATAATAAAAGGTAATAAATGTATTGAGACTAATGTTTTACAGATTAAATGTGTATTTTTTTCAATTTATATGTGAAACGGTTATGAATGCTCACCATGTAATTAAGTGTGGAATTATGAACAAAACATGCCTCGGATACAAAATAAAATGCCCATATGATGGGATAAATATGCCCGCGCAAGAACTAAGAAATAAATTGCAATTTTTAAATAGAAACGGCACTTTAAAACAAAAGCACAAATTTTATGGTGGCAGTTAGGAATGGCTGTATTAAGTGAAACAGAAACAGATTTTGGGATATATTCGTCAATTGACGATTCTATTTATAAAGTAGAGGTGGTTTTAGATTTAAAAAAATCACATATATCTTAAATTGTGTAAAACATATTTATTCTGAAAAAGTGATAGATATATGACATATTTATTTTATGAATATTGAAAACCATTTATTCCAATAATAGGTGCACTTAAATTTCGTCATAACATTCAGCTACATTGAATATCTACAAATAGGTTAATTTATAGGTTACAATTACGATTAGAAAATTCTATACTAGCATTTATACCAGTTACCTGGAAAGATAAAATCATCTTTATTAAAATGAAGGGAACATACTTTCATATTATTTGTTATTTTCTTCCCACTCCTAATAATATATTCCCATGCTTGCGTCTGTCCATTCGTTGTTCAACGCCTTGAGGTATTATTACAACAAAAATGTCATATATTTTAGGGAGACTATAAAATCCTAAACATCTGCCTTTGTCCCTCCTTGAGTGACATCCAAAAACACAAAAATTTGTGCCGGATTTATATGCTTTTTTTCAAAATTTATTTAAATCGCTCATGTTGACACATGTAAAAACAAACAAAGAGTACTCTTTCGAGAAAGTTCTGATTTTCGCCGCTAGTTGTCGTGTCGCATCTTGTCAGTTCTCAATACTCCTCGTATGCACATTTCTGCTCAAAAGCGTTTGTCCTCATAAATTTTCGTTTTTAATTATTTCTGTGCCTTGAAGATACGTTTAGTAGCATTGTCTTGCATGAAGGTATATATCCCATCTTCTATAAATAATTTACCTTCTGCTACTTTTGATTTTTTGACATTAAAAAAAAACAAATTGAAATAGTATTGTGTCGTTTCTAAAGCTGCGTTCAGAGCTACCGAATTATAATTACAATTAGCACTTACAATTAATACAAGCACTTTGACTTATGGCAAGCAACGATAGCGTTCACAGCGACAAAACTAAGATGTTAAGTGTAAGTGATAAGTAATAAGTATAAGTATACAAACCCCAAACTTTTCACTTACAATTAGTGCGACAGATATATCATCTTGTATCTTTTTGTCAGAAACGTCAAACGGCATAGCGCATATAATTTGTTTTGAATGTGGTATATGATGCAGGATATTGTAATAAATAAGATTAAAGAAAGGCGAAGAATCAAATTTACCTATACTTGTCATTTTTTACAGCATGTCTTTCATTTCTAACCCTATTTTTATCACAATAGAAAATATTATGATCCGAAATATTTTTATCAGTTAATTATAGTATTCAAGTATAGTGTTCAAACAACAAATAACTACTCTATTTACAATTGTTTAATAAAAATCTTTTTTTTTATTTATATAGATTGCTTCAACGATTTTTCAATAGATGTCACTGTCACTAAGTGCTAATTCTAAACGCTATTTCAGATTTAAAACCGGTAGTTTTAAGGCTCCAATTGATTACTATTTGTAATTACTAATTGTAATTTATAATTCAGTAGCTCTGAACGCAGCTTAAGATATAATTATTCATTAGCGGCGCTAAGGGGTGGCCAGGGCGGGCACAAAAGTCTTGCGTCGAACCAAGTGCCCTCCCACTACCAACATACAAATAATAATTTTTGTATATGTAAAATGTTTGAATAAAATTTTATTTTTAATTCTGAACATTATTAGAATTTACACTTTTGTTCTAAAATTTATAGGGCAGCTAATACAGTCATATTAAAATTTCACCATTGTATTTCCCGTAATTCATAAAAAAGTAAACACCCAGTATATGTCATTATTTGAATATGGATATTTGTTTAGTTTTATGTGTGTATATGAAAAAATACTATATATGAGTGCACACCAGACGCGAATACAAAGTAGGGGGGTAAAAGGGGTAATTACCCCTCCCATAAGCCATGAGTTGCTAAAAAAACCAAAATCAAACAACCGCAAATATTTCACTTTTCTAAAATGTTCTGTGATCTGGCAATTTATTTTTATACATGAAAGGGGGAAAACATGCAGCTTCACATCTCTTGATAAAATATAACCTTTAATTATAAGTCATTTGACCTTGAATGAGAAAAAAATGCATGCGGCGCCTTTTTTCTGGTTACCTTTGCATGACTTTTTACGACCCCCACTCTCTAGTGCCCAACCATTTTTTTATTGTGTCCACCCTACATTTACATTCTGGCGCCGGTACTGTAATTATTGAAAGTGAATATCTCTGTGAAAAATAATAAAAGTTAATAACTAGCATTTTCGAGGTGTAATTTTCTGCAATTTCAAATGTGGGTTAAACCGCCAAAAATGTTTTGATGAAATGAAGATGGTGTATGGATGTGAGCCATGTTTATTGTCTACCGTAAAATATTAGTAGTTGGCCGTGAATGCTTAAAGGGTGAACCTCGTACAGGAAGACGTCCAAAAGAAAGACCGTCATGTTAATTTTCGTTTCATGTAACCGTGGACATTGGCATTGGCGTGAAAGCATTCAACATCAACTTGCACGATTATTTGTGTGTACGAAAGCTACTTAAGTACTTTTTTGATTCTTCATAATTTAACAGCAACTCAAAAGGCAGATCATGTCAGTTGGTACAAAACCACTCTCGTACGCTTGGTTCGCAGATCCTGTCGCCTAGTTTATAACGTTGTGACAGGCAACGTGTGATCCCAAAAAAGGCAGTGGTTGGCTGTTTGTGTATTTCAAAATGAGATTGCTCCAACAAAAGTTGTTCGTAAAGAAAACCCTAACAAGAACTCTTTTAAAAAAATCGTCATATGACCAAGGGGAAGAGTCATGATAATGCTTGCTCACATACAGCAGCTTGAACAATAGCGTATTAGAACAAGTAAAACATAAAATTGAATCATAAAAGTCCAGACTTCGAAGCGGCTTTTACCTAGGTCAATGAAGCTGCCGATGCTTTCAAAAGAGAGATAAATAACAGGCGTCCAGAAACATAGAAAAAATATTGCGAAAATTGAAAACTGCTTCCTTCGGATGGAAACATTTAATAATTTAATTAAAAGAAATTTAAAACACAATAACCATTATACCATTGGGAGGAAAAAAAATTATTAAAAAAATCAAGTATGGGTTTCATTCAAAATAACTATTAATCGGTGCTATTCTGTAACTTTATCATTATCTGTTATCGATCGTTAAATTAATGACAATCGATTATTTTTAATGATCAAGATATCGATTGTCTCAATTTTCGTATTCTATAACTACAATCATTTTTTTGTCAAATAAGTATTTCAATTCTTTAATTATTCACTCACAGAATTGCGAAAACAAATAGTTTTAACAATATAAAATCTACGTACTTATCTAAAATTTTCCAAAAAAGAAAAACTACCTAATTTAAGAAGAGTAATATAAAATATTTCTAGTTATAAATAATTTTATATGCACATTGTTCTTTTGAGCTCCTGAATACTATTATTTTTTATTGATTACAACAAATGATATTTTCATTATTGCTCAAGAATTCTCATTGCACAAATTAATGCTACAAAGAATTATTATGTTGTATTTAGCGAAGAATAATTATGATTTACTATCATATATATTTTATTCATTTAAAAACTACGGTGGAATTTTGAAAGCTGAGTGATTTTGTTTTTTTTTCTTTTCCACCGATATTCCCCTGATGTAGATGTACTATTAAAATTTAGTAGAAAAAAGTAAAAGAAATATGCTTCCAAACGCATATTTCTCTGGCATTGTTATATTGAAAACTATAACTGTAAATTGATTGATTACAACAAATAATATTTTATTGATTACAAGAATGAATCCAACAAAGAAAATTTCATCAATATTTTAATAATAGCAATTTGCGAAGAAAGAAAAAACAATCAAATTTTTGTGGAAATTATAAATGTATTGTTTCGAAGGGGCCTCGCATGTCATAATAATTGCTCTGGGCCTCGCGGCTTCTAGCAGTAGCGCGGCCCCCGAATGTCATTTCTACCATTTCGCAGATGAGGCTTGAGTGTTATGATTAAATATTGGGCGTTCTTGGATTACTTAAAAGATTTGTTTAAAATTTTCATCGCGTAAGGTTAAAGGGTCACTTGCATTTTTTAGTGCCTTGTTGTGAATACATAACCTAAATCTATAAACAATATAAAAATGTAAATACTACGAATTATATCATATGATATAAAATGCTTACTTGTACATTCTTTCAACTATGTATATTGCTTTGAAAGTACAGGCGATATATAATTCTAACTCATACTTTTATCTGATTTTGACATTTATTATCGATCATTAATATGATAACGACGGCATATTACTGATCGATAAATTTCAGTGTGTTTTTATTTTATTTTAATGATCAAGTGACTTACAGAATCCCAATTTGAATTGCAATCGATCATTGCCTCGATAATGATCGATAAATGATAATGATTAAGTTACAGAATAGCCCCGATATCTTGGAAACCGCAATCTTGATATATTTGTTTCATCAAACCACGCAACTTTTATTATGAAACATTTCTTAACATTTATCATTACGGAGTTAATTAACATATTTTTAAATCGCAATTTTCGTTTTATATTTAAATAACTTTCAAATTGCTCGGAATTTTAAATTTTTTGAACAAAATCTGATTCAGCACTCAAAACTGCACAACACTGCCCATTTAAATGACTTCGTAGCTCTTATAAGTAGTTTCCGAGCCTGTATATTATAGTAAACTTAAAAAAAAGATTTATTAACTTCTTTTCAAGGCTGCTTCAATCTGGGAACGAATAGAAGTGTCACACCCAAAAATATGTCTGGGAGACTATTAAATTTGTTCCTAATTATTTCCAAATTCTTTTATTTTCATAACTGCATCTATAGTTCTAGAAGTTTTAACTAACTAACTTGCAACTGCAAGTGCATTGTGCATCCTATCCATACTTCCATAGACAAAGCTCCACTGTGCTTCACAAAGCTCTGCAGTTTCTACTCGCCGTCGGCTACACAGAGTGGTGGCTCTGTGAGCCGTGAAATCGCGATAGAATAACATCACTAACATCAGCTTGGCTTTGACTGTCTCTCGCCTCTGATCCCAGGCAGCGGCGCATGAACACCAGCGATGTTCGACTGTTCACACTCATCATAATCCCAAGCCAACTATTATTAAGTTTGTTCAGCGCGAAAATGCCCCAGGCGAGGAACAGTTGACAGTAAAGTTCGATTCGGTTTGTTGAGGTTGTGTGGGGTGTGGTGGTGACAGATGATGGGTGGATGCTAATTAGATTTAATTGGAATATAATTGAAATCACGAACATATCGCAAATTAAATCATGTATTTACTATTGTTTTCATAATTAGAGTAGTAATTCTATAGTGCGTTTCAGATTAGAAAATAGCAGATGACAAGCTTGATCTGACTGTTTATATATGTATTAAGTACATAAACAATTTTGGGCTATTTTGCAAGAAAATATTGTAATCTATGAGCACAGAATCTATCATAATAGCTAATGAATTAATATTAAATTTAAATGAAGTTACACGAGATGGTAAAGTGTTCTATCGGAAATACATTCTTTTCATTTTCAGGGATTACTTAGTCGTTCAAAAATATGGGTAGTATTAGTGTTCCACATAAATTCAAATGAATTTCTAATCCATTTGCCAAATTCAATACCACTGAGGATTGGCCATGCATTTTACCGAAACTTGTAAGATAACCTAAATAATTAACAGATAAAAACTAACGGGATTGATATCTTGTGAACAGGAATGTCGCGATTAATATTCGATTTCTACAGAAGAGATACTTGAACTTAAAAACTATCTCCAATTTTCATATAATAGTGCAAGTCTTTCTGGTGGTGCTCTCTTTACAATAGCTTTATGAGATCGTGAGGTGATTAGGTGACGTCTGGTAAACGCTCTCAACAGTACAGATATATTGTAACGTGAGAGGGTAGGTACCGGTCCGCAGGCCCCCAGCCAGCGCATGTGAGCTGACGCCTATGACAGAACTTGTATAGAGTTTAAGAGGAATGGAACCCCTGCGTACTAGATATGAAGCGAAAATTCAAATTCCTATACTAGAACTGTTAATATTTTTAAAAATACAACATTAGACGAACGCACTTTTAATATGAACCTACATTTAAAAAAAAGTATCATTGAAATCTATTAGTATTTGACCTTGATTTTGTAGGAAAAACGAGAAATGCCGTTTTCCCCATAAAATAAAAGTCAAATACTAATAGATTTCAATAAAACTTTTTTTAAAATGCAGGTTTATATCAGAAGTATGTTCGTCTAATGTTTAATTTTATAAAATGTTAATAGTTCTAGTATAGGAACAATTTATTTAAATTTTCGCTTCATATCTAGTGCGCAGGGGTTCCACTCCTCTTAATAGTGAGAAAATTGGCGGAGCCTAGGTAGGCTATCGATAACACAGTGCAGCGCGCATAGGCGGGCGACGTGAGGTGGGCAGTTGTTTGAGCGAGGGGGAGATAAGCGTAATTACCGGCGCATTGTTATGTTGTTTGAGACGTTCGAGATTGTACCAGAAAAATAAGCGACGTACGTATGTGTGGAGGTAGTCAATCAAGTTACACGGTGACAGAGTGACACAGTTATATAAATAGGAGAAAGGAGTCAGTGAGTGAGTAGCACAGCAGTATCGTGTTGAACATATGCAGTTTAGTGTCGAATAGAGTACTCGGGACGTTACTGATATACTGGGATAGCTGTGGAAGTGAATACTCGGTAGTTTTGAGGAGTATTGGGAAGCTAGGTATACGGTAATAGTAACGGTGAGTAGAAGCGGATATTCGGCAGTGGTGTTGAAAAGTTGTGGCATATGGACAGTCGGTGTTACTGAGGCTATGGAAGTTAGAGAGTTAGTTCGTCAGAAGGACAATCAGATAGTTAGACATTTAGTTAAATAAATAGACAGACAGTGGGGTGAAATGTGTGAATTCTGTCCGGGTAGTTGAATATGCAGACGCTGTTGAGTGATATAAATGAATAATGAGATAAATAGTCGAAATAAATAATCAGTAATATCGTGTAAATAAATAGTTGTGTTAATTGTTTAAATAAATAAATAGTGTTAGTGTTTAACTAGCTAATTATTTTCGCAGTCATAAATTAGTTTTTAATATTTGTTTAATATCGTCATTGTTATTATCTTTTAAATATTTATGTATCGTTTTAATTAATAATAATTCTTTGATTTTTACACCTTACCTAAATAAATAAAAAAGTTACAATATCGTCGTTACCGAAATGTATAAATATAAGCAGATCAATTCAGAAACGCTCACTTGTAAATTCAGAATAATCAGTTTAATTTCAATACTCGCCAAATGTAATTCAGATTAGTAAATTTAATTTCAGAACTCATCAAATCTAATTCGAAATAGTCATTTTAGTTTTAGAAAGCGTCAAATGTAATTCAGAATATTCAATTGAATATCAGTGTCAAATGTAATTCAGAAATAAATATGTATATTTCAGAATGCATTACATACTTGTAATTCAGAACGCTATAGGTAGGTACTGAAAAACGTTTTAGCATTGATTTACAATAATTCCAAATAATAACTATAGTGGTGTCACTAAACAATTTCCGCAAGGAATTTAGTTTTTTCCCAGGAAAATTCCCGAAATTTTTTTATAATTGACGCTATCTGCAATACAGATATTTAATGTTTTTGAAATTAAAGTGATGATTTATGAAAAAAAGTTGATCATTTCTGAAATACAACTTGAAAAAGTATAAAGGGGAATGGCTGAAATTTTAAACAAATTGAACTATATCAACCTAGCTAAAAGTGTATCATTTATCATAAGAATAATTTTACGATATGAAATAATTTCAATCGAATTCGAATCAAAACCTCAACGAATCTTTTAGTGTACTTGGCGAAGATTCTTACACGAGACGAGTGTAAATACAACTGTCTGAATGCGAATGAATCAAAATATTTCTGAATATTTTTCCTGCTAATGTTCTCACAAAACATCTATAGCGTAGCATCTCGCAGTAACAAAAGCCCGTCTTGGCCAATCCACAGCGTTGGTGGCTATCCATAACCATCTCGCAATAAATCACGTGGGGTCGCTAAGTCCGGGGCTATAAGGGTGAGATTCCCTCGGGAGAGCTGTGCCGCGGTGACAGGAAATTCGGGCACGAAGTGGTGCGCAGTTCTTCCGCCGGCAGCCGGAGCTAATACAACTACTGGCGGGACATTTCCGAATTGGCAAACTCATATCCCTTTTGGTTATGTGTAAGAGCAGCGCCTTTTTATCCACTTTCCTACTTGTAAATCTGTTACACAGACACCGCTGGACATCCTCAGGAAATCTTTTCAGCTTTTCTTATCACTTTTCTTTTATTTTTGGGAACTTTATACAAGACATGACATTGACTTTACGATAGCATCGTATTTGAAAAACACACTTTTTCACAATACTATTAATCACTTCTTTTCTTTTGTATATTCAATAAATAAATATATCATGACGGTATATTACCCATTGCTGGGTGTGCCAATCTGCTGAATATATTTTAAAATTGTATAAAATTTGTAAGCTCATTGTGAAACTGTTGTAACATGAGGTTATCCGCACACGTAGAGAAGCCTGGTAGAGGATGAAGATTTATAATTGCATGAAACACTTTATATTCACCTTTAACATTTATTTGATTAGTAATACAATTTATTGAGTGTACATTTACAATTAATAATAAGAGTGAATGACAGGTTCGCAGAAAATATTATATGTTGATGTATCTAACAAACATATAAAAAACAAAAGTAAAAATCTGATGTGGCCAGCACATTACCTTCCGTCAGTTATATGAGGTAAACAGGTTAGAAATTTGACGTAGTTAACAAAATGAGCAGAGTCCTACTTTGAACACATTTCCACTTTTACCGCGCACGCTTCGCTTTGCATCACTACCTCTTTTTGAGATTAGATTCTTCTTGAATCCGGTAGATGGATTTGCTAGATATTGAACAATTTTCGAACACGGTAACTTTTTACCACTCGTGTTTTCGAACACAGTCGGTAGATGCGGTATCTACCGGTAGAATTTTCGTAAATGTGAATGTATTTTCTATAAAATCCATACAGAAAGTTTCTTGCAAAAGATTATAAATTTCTTGTACGTACATTACCTTTCGACAGTTGTATGTATTTTATACAAATTTCATACAGAAAATTTCGAGCAAAAAGATCCTAACACAAATATACTACGAATATGTCATTGCACTTGACACTGACATCTTTCAATCAGAATTTTCTTAATTAATTTCTTTATAATTTTATAACTCTATATGCATTTAATATGAAGTATAAAATGCAGTCAGATCGTATAGAGAATACAATGTTCTTTAATATTTATAATAACATTAAATGTGAAAAAATGATATTTAAAATCGTTTTTTCAAGAAAAACTGTTAAAATCTTCAAATGAGGATACTTCCGGTTAATTAATTATAACCAAAATCTAATCAGCCCTTCACATGGATGTAACGAAGAGGAATACGAAAGAATTATAATATTTGGAATTGTAGTATTAGAGTTATCGAATTAGAAAATTGTGTCACACACAGACACACAGACACACACACACACACCTACACACATACACACACACACACACACACACACACACACACACACACATATATATATATATATATATATATATATATATATATATATATATATATATATATATATATACAGACATCATCGTAAAAATAGTAAAATCGTATTCTAGGGACCCTAAAACGTGCTTATTCATCAAAAACTCACCACCGAATTTTTTGACCAAAGACAATACCTTCCTTACCTAAAGGTGACGGAAGGTAAAAAGTATATGAATACAAAACATAGTGACCATGTATATCCACAATCATAGAAAGCGTAGGAAATATTATTTTACAACACTCCCACTATTTACATGCTTTCTTAAAAGTTTACTTAATTAATCATTCCAAATTTATTTCTCAAAATTAAATTTTTTTCTTTGGGAAGTGGTTTTGTTAAAATCTCAGCGAGTTGATTTTTACTATCAACATATTCAATTTTCAAATCACCACACAAATATATTTCACATATAAAGTGGTAACGAATGTCTATGTGCTTTGTTCTAAGATGAAATTGTGGATTTTTGATTATTTTTATTGCACTTTGATTGTCTATGTATAGAGAAGTAGGTAAAGCATTTAAACATCCGATATCACTCAAAAGTCTACGAAGCCAAATTATCTCTTTAATTGCTTCACATGCAGCAACATATTCGGCTTCTGTGGTACTTAAAGAAATCATTCTTTGTCTTTTTGAAGACCACGTCACGGGTGCATTTGATAAACAGCAAAGATATCCCGTTGTTGATTTTCTAGTATCGAGATCTCCCGCAAAATCTGAATCCTAGATAATAACAACTAGAAAATAAATTATGACAATTGAATCTAAGGTTTAACATTAATATTAGTAATTATTGTGGGATCGCGTGGCTGAGTGTGATCTGTTGTGATTTTACTGATTCTGACCATGGCTTCGAACCGTTATTTTTTTGGTTTCGGTTTTTGTTGCGTTGCAATTAATAGCTATTTGTGTATTAAGAGCGCAAAAAGGGACATTGCCGATTGAGAGGTTGTTCTCCCGAAATCAACAATGTCCATTTGCGTTCGAAACACACACAAGAATTTTTTCTACAGTCGCCACAATGGGGTCCTCCACCATAACAAAAATTTATTTGTTTCAAATACATTAAACTTGTGCAGTGAAAAAGTGGACGTCCATTGGGAGCGTTCACGACAACCTATTGCAGATGGCAGCACAACTGTTCACACAATTTATTTTATATTTAATTTTAATTTATCGTTATTTTCCATTCTTCATGAGCTATTGCATTTGTCTAATCTAAGCATTTTGTACTTTCGTTTTTGTAAATGAATGCCCTATTTTATTTTTACAGCAGTGCGGCATTTTGTTTTGTTATGTAATATACCGACAAAGCAATTATATGTCAGATTGACTTGTAAAAGTAGTAAATGTGTAACTGCAGTGCCATTAGTTGCTGACTAAACGTTTCCATTAAGAATGTAGACAAGTAATATTTCTCAAAATTGTATAATTAGAAATTTGGATAGCGAGCGTTTTTTCTATTTTGTCGCGCATGAGTGGCAAAGTGACATTTTGCGTTGACAAAAGAGAGCGCAAATGACTACTTTGTATATACACTGTATAAAATAGCTATTTGTGTATTAAGAGCGCAAAATGGAACATTGTCGATTGAGAGGTTGTTGACGCGACGCAGGAGCGCGGTATTCTCTCGAAATCGACAATGTCCATTTGCGCTCGAAACACACAGTCGTCAGAATGGGGTCCTCCACCATAACAAAAATTTATTTGTTTCAAGTACATTAAACTATTGCAGTGGAAAAGTGGATGTCCATTGGGAGCGTTCACGCCAAACTTTTGCAGGTGGCAGCACAACTGTTCACACAATTTATTTTATATTTAATTTTCATTTATCGTTATTATCTATTTTTCTTGTGCTATTGCTTCAATCTAATCTAAGCATTTTATACTTTCGTTTTTGTAAATGAATGCCTAATTTTATTTTCACAGCAGTGCGACATTTAATTTGGTTATGTAATATACCGACAGAGCAGTTATAATATGTCAGATTGACTTGTGTTGTGAAGATGGTAAAAGTGTAAGTACAGTGCCATTAGTTCCTGACTAAACGTTTCCATTAAGAATGTAGACAAGTGACATTTCTCACCATTGTATAGTTAGAAATTTGGCCAGCGAGCGTTTTTTCTACTTTGTCGCGCTAGAGCGGCAAAGTGACATTTTGCGTTGACAAATGAGAGCGCAAATGGCTACTTTGCATATGTCTGTAGAAAAACTTATTATTCACTTCATTTGTCGGATTTTAATAATAATTTAACACTCAGAACTGAACCGAAAACTGTAAAAAACCGTATTTTTTTCTGAAACGAAAACTGGAACCGAACTACGGCCGTGTTTATTCGCCAAACGAACCCAGTGCGGCCGTGTTGCTGTCGTGTATATAAATTTCTTCATTTTTACTCGGGCAAAGATGGCATTTTTTATACTCTCATATATTTCCTAATCTTTCTAGATAGAGACGAGGTAATAAAACTATATTCAAGATTCGAACCCAGCATCTTTGATATCCCGGTACGTGATTTATTACTTGGTGGTTTGGATATCAACAACGGCCGTGGATTGGCCGTGTCAGGCTTTTGTTACCACTAGATACTAGTGTTACAAGGATGCGCGGTTGTTTTGTTGTGAAGATTAGCGTAGGAGAAAAAAGACCAAAGAAAAAGCGGTGTGAAGGATGATGAATGTGCGGTGAAAATGGAGGACCACCGACGGAAAATCAAAAACACCCAAAGGAAATTGTGTTTTTCTAAAGTATAAATGGATGCTCGACATAGCCAAGATATTTCGGAATACATTAATAAAGATATAGAGTCAAAAATAAACAACAAACAAAAAATAATGTTTTTGTAAATAAATCTAAATAATGATCTTATTTTTATACATATTTGATAAACTTTTGATACATGTGTGTTGCTCTAAGTGATCTGTTTAACTGATCCAATAACCCAATGACAGACGATTTTAGTGTCATCTGATCCACTTATACCCGAGCCTTTGAGTTTGACTCCTAAAAAGAAGGTATGCTTTATTTACAGCAGGGAATCATAGAAGTAGAATATTTTATATATAAAGTGAAAGTTTGACGTTTGTACAAATTAACACCGTTTTACATATCGACGCCACAATTTGTAGAGATGTTCTTTCAGCTTCCAGACGTGTCGTAGAAGTACTTAGTTAGAGTTTTGCATAGTTTTTTACCTTCCTTCACCTTTAGGTAAGGAAGGTATTGTCTATTGTCTTTGGTCAAAAAATTCGGTGGTGAGTTTTTGATGAATAAGCACGTTTTGGGGTTCCTAGAATACGATTTTACTATTTTTACGATGATGTCTGTATGTGTGTGTGTGTCTGTGTGTGACAAAATTTTCTAATGCGATAACTCTAATACTACAATTCCAAAAATTATAATTCTTTCGTATTCCTCTTCGTTACATCCATGTGAAGAGCTGATTAGATTTTGGTTATAATTGGTCAACCCAAAGTACCCTCATTTGAAGATTTTAACAGTTTTTCTTGAAAAAACTATGTTAAATATCATTTTTTCACATTTAATGTTATTATAAATATTACTTTATTATTATAGGGTCTCGTGGCCGCGTGCCTGGGTGTCAGGTCGCGAATCTGGGGAACCGGGTTCGATCCCGACCGACGCCAAATATTTCCAATTTTAAATGGCACAAAGCTGACCCCTGTGGTGCACTCTCCACGCCAGCAATGAGTGCCCGTGAGGTGACGCCTGGTAAGCGCCCGCACGGTGCAAATATTTCATCATTACCGCAGCTGTGTATAAAGCAGATTGGCACACCCAGCAATGGGTAATAAGCCGTGATGATATATTTATTTATTTATATTTATTTATAAATATTAAAGAATTATTTATTCTCTATACGATTTGAATGAATTTTATACTTCATATTAAATGGACATAAAGTTAAAAAATTATAAAGAAATTAAATATCATATATATTATTAGTCAGCTTTGCTATAACTCTGGAAACAGGTGCTACATTAAGAAAATTCTGATTGAAAGATGTCAGTGTCAAGTGCAGCTGACAGTAGTTTATGTTATAATTTTACTGGAAATATAGGATATTTTGTTAGAAACTTTCTGTATGGAATTTGTATAAAATACATACAACTGCCTTAAGGTTATGTACAAGAAATATAATCTTTTGCAAGGAACTTTCTGTATGACATTTATACAAAATACATAGAACTGATGGAAGGTAATGTGCTGGCCACATCAGATTTTTTTACAATTAATTTTACATAAGAAAAACATTGGCATTGATTTCGAGAGTGGCCAAGAACGGCGCTGGCAATGCTGATGATCGGGTTTCGATAATATTCGCAAGCAATCATTGATTATCGAGTGCGTCGATCATCATAACCTCTTTCGCTTTGTTTTGTTATATGGCGGCTGCTCATTACTGTGTTATTTTGTGTTCGTCAATCGTAAATAGAAAGTTATTCGACGACATAATAATGAACCTTGAAAATGCAATTTTCGCAAGGATCCAACTTGATCTTAAAGGATCACATTTAAAATTAGTTTATAAAATGAAATTATTATATTAATAAAATATCAGAGTAACACTGAAAGATGTTGAATATACAGATATCATTGATAATTTATTAGAATAAAATTTGTACAATAATTTCCAAAATTCCTCATCAAATAATTAAAACAATAAAATCCATCCTATCCCAGTGCTTATGATAGATCTGTGAAAATATTTTGAAATTTGACGTAAAAGCCTCAGCCAATCATTAAATGTTTTATAGTTTTAGTTTCTAATATAGAGTTAATTGCAAGCTCCGCGTTTATCAGAGTTGGCCCCGATTATTTCTTTGATTATTGTAACAAATCTTTTAAATTTACATTGTATTTATCCAAAGAATTTGAATAAAAAAACAAAATGTTGATTTATGTACGAGTGTCCGTCCATAAAAAACCAGCAAATATCTCGCTTATCATTACTATTAGCGATTTCAACTATATAACATAAATAATAGTATGTTAACTCCTCTATAAAATTTAGGAAGTACATCAATATTGTTACCTCCGGTTTTGGAGAAATTGATAGCAACTTTTAATTTTCAAATGAAACACCCTATACATTTTTTCAAATTTGAAAAGTACATGAAATTTGCTATCCAACTGTATAAAAACAATCATATGTTATATTATTAAAAAATAAAATGGCGAATGATTCAAATATTAATTTTTTATTAAATGTAGGAGGCATTGCAATACAAATTTTTTGAATAAAAAAATTCTAATGACATGAAATGGACCTTTCCAATTTCCCAATCTCTTTCTATCGCTGCAAATAGTAAGAAAATGGCGCGAACAATTGCCAGTTGGGCTGTCAAACGGAACGTCAAAAATTTTGCAGTCATTAAAATACCTGTATTCTCAGTGAAAATTTGCATCGTTAGACATTTTACCTTCAAGAAAAGCTTTTGTAACTTATTTCGATAATATTTTTTAAAGTTATCTTACATTTTACGTCTAATTTTTTTAGAATCAAACGTCATAGATCTCAATTTTTCTTACTATGCGCAGAAAATAATTAAATATCATATTAATGTAATTGTACATATTTAATTAATTGGTATTCTTTATGTTTGAAAGGTATAATATAAAATAAATGAAATGCAAAGCCTCCTAAATTTAACAAAAGTATAATTTAATCATTCGCCATTCTATTTTTTAATAATACAACATACGATTGTTTTTATATAGTTGGATAGCAAATTTCACGTACTTTTCAAATTTGAATATATATATATATATATATATATATATATATATATATATATATATATATATATATATATATATATAAAGGCTGTTCCATTTGAAAATTAAAAGTTGTTATCAATTTCTCCAAAACCAGAAGTAATAATACTGATCTACTTCCAAAATTTTATAGGGGAGTTAACATACTACAATTTAGGTTACATAGTTTAAGTCGCTAAACGTAGTAATAAGCGAGATATTTGCTGGTTTATTTATAGACGGACAGTCTGTATAACATTCTACTAATGCTTTCTATGCGCATTAATAAAATACAAATACACTGTCAAAGAGTATAATTTAGTTTTAAGTGATTGTTTAACCTTAAAAATGTCTAGGTTAGGTACATATAGGTATATTTCATAGTTTAATATTACTTATAATGTAGAATATATTTTATACGACAAAAACAATATAAGAATTGGTAAATTTGTAATTATTGGCAAAACTAGATAAATTTAGACTATTTTTGCTCAAGTAACTATATTAATTTAATTTTATACATTTCAATATAAGTTGAATTTTGAAATTTTCATACTATGTCACACAAATTTCATTGACACCATTTAGTATAAACGAAAACGAAACATACTTTGCAGATACTAAATTAGAATACATTTAGAATAAAAAAATACAGTAACTAAATATTATTAAGTATGTTTACATTCTTCTCTACTACCTAAGTATTAAAAAAAGGTTACAAAAACTTACCTTGCGATTGTGTTGATGCGTGAGTGCTCCATGATCCTTTATACGACGTATCTGAAACAAACATAACCTGTATGAATTTACAATCAACAGTTTCTGTGTATACACTTCCCACATTACCAATACTTGTACAAACTATATACGAGTATTAACATATTCGAAATATGTTTATTTTTATATGAAAATTACCTGCAAACAGCATAGAAAAATTACTGAACGTCCCACTTCGGCTCAAATAGTCCGCAGAAGTTTTAATATCCAACATGGCTACCAGGAAGGACGCAATTACTTAACCATAAACATCAACGCATCAACCATATCCATAACACTCACAAACACGACCACTCCGCGCGGGAAATTTGAACTTGAACTCACCACTTCCGCGAACCGCGTCTGTCAGGCTGCGTGTGAGTGACTACACACTTTTTCTCCCGAGCTTTTCCTCTGAGCTTACAAGGGGGCGTGGCTTGGGGTGTGAGGCAGCCAATGAGAGCGGAGCTACCCCAATGGCTTGTTGCGTCACGGCCTAACAACGCCCACTAGGCTGGCAGTGTGTAAGTTTGCCGTGAAGTGATTTTAAAATTGATTTCTGTAACGTGTTATCTGGTTAATGTTATAAACTTTGCACGGTGAATCGCTCAGCGATTCTGCAATCGAATTTTCAGCGTGAATATTGAGAAGGAAATTGCGGACTGATCGACATGTGGATAGAGTTTTTCTCAAGCGGGGTTTAATTTCGATGGAGATGGAGTGGAAACTTAAGCAAACAAGCTTGTTTATATATTTTTTGCTTAAAATATTTCATTTCTGTATAATACATAAACCGTTTTTATGATGGCTCATTCGCAATCGGTAAGTATTAGAAAAACACAAATTTAAAATTATTGATACCTATTCAATAATTATTGTAGATTTATCTACCAAAATACAATTGATTGTTATAGATATATCAACGTTTTGTTGGTGAAAATTTTTAACGACTAGCTAATTATGGGGTCTCGTGGCCGCGTGCCTGAGTGTCTGGTCGCGAATCTGGGGAACCGGGTTCGATCGCAACCGACGCCAAATATTTCGAATTTTAAATGGCACAAAATTGACCCCTGTGGTGCACTCTCCACGCCAGCAATGAGTGCCCGTGAGGTGACGACTGGTAAACGCCCGCACGGTACAAATATGTCATCATCATTACCGATATCTGCGTACAAAGCAGATTGACACACCCAGCAATGGGTAATATGCCGTGATGATATATTTATTTATTTATTTTTTCTAAAAATTAATTACTAAGGGCCACTTTTACAATTAATGGATAAACTATGGTATAACTATCGGAGGTATAACTTTATCCTAGCAATTATACCTTCGATAAACAAGACTGTCTTTTACAATGCATTTTTATCTGTCAGATAGTTATATCAGGAATTACGTTAAAACACTTTAGGTTGGTATTGGCACAATAAAATTATCTTCTTGTTAGACTATTTTTCTTCAATATTGTTATTATTTCTGCTTTCTAATATGCATTTTGCACAACGTTAGATGATATAAATGTTATTTTTGATTCTGACAGTGATGATGAAATACTTTATTGACATCTGTCAAACGTATGAATAACAACACATCGTTTGTGTTTACGTGGTAACCATAAGAATGAGGGATAAAGTTATTCGACGTTTATACGACCGATTTCCATGGGATAAGAAATACTGGTGTTTATTCTATCTGAGGTTTATCCGAGGTTTGTAAAATACAATTTCAAAATTTATACCTAGTATAGCGTTATACGAAGTTTATCTAATGACTGTAAAAGTGGCCCTTAGTGACAAAATAAACCGCAGTTAGTGATGCATGACGAGTCGAGAGTACTCTCGCATCTCGTCTCGTCTCCTTCCATGATTGGTTGTCGGCGGGTTCCCAGTGTAGCGGTTTTTTACGACTAAATCTTACTTAAATAGTGGCATATATTTAATGATAAAGTGACCTACACTTAGTTACAAAAAATATTTTTTTTAATGTTTAATTAGACTTACTGACGACAGAATGTATTAACTGATGTTCGTATTGAAATCACAATTTGGTGATATTTTAGAGGTAAATTAAATTATTTACTAACTTCATATTTTCCGCTGACCGTAAATAAATAAACATTATGTTCGTATTGAAATAATATGGTGACCAGAATTTAGTGTTTCGTCTCTTTATTATAGTTATACGACTGCAAATACATGGTTTGGTGCAAACTTGTCTCTTGTAGTAAAACTGTTACGTAAATAGGTAGTGCGCAAGCGCTTATTTTTATAGCGAGATTCTCGCGAGATTCTCGTGCGAGAACGAGACGAAACCCAAAAAAATGTTCGAGAACGAGAGCGAGATCTTGATTACAGATTCGAAAAAGAGGTCCGCGCATCGACAATGTTTGAGAAACATTGCATTCGAGTATTTCAGGGTCCATCTTGGATATAATAGTAAAAAAAAAACTGATGTGGCCAGCACATTACCTTCCGTCAGTTCTATGTATTTTGTACAAATTTCATACAGAAAGTTCCTTGCTAAAGATTATATTTCTTGTACTTTACCTTCCGGCAGTTGCATGTATTTTATGCAAATTCCATATTATAGAAAATTTATAGCAAAAGATCCTATATTTCCAGTAAAATTATAAGACAAACACACTATAGGTACGTTCTATCGGTGTCAGAAATCTTACTACTTCTTCTAGTAGAACCTCAATGATCGTTCTTTTGTGTAAAAAAAATCTGAATATTCTTACGAATCATTCCAACTTCAGAACTGGAAGCGCTGGTTGGAAGGTATATAGATTGGAGATAAATTCAAAATTTTACTAGCCGACTGTCGCGCGTACCCTTGTGTTACATTTGTCAATGTTCAGATTAGACTGTGCTCAAAGAAATACCTCCTTTACATTTTTATTATTTAATATATTTTTATATAATTATAATCTCTGTAATATTTGCATAACAACATTTTGAAGATCCAAAATAAACATACAAAGTTATCTTTAGTTGTTAACTAACAATAACACATAAACACTGCCACTGTTCTATCGTATTTATTTTTTACTTGACAGTTATTTGAGCGTTCTATTGCTTTAAGAATATTCTTATTCTAGTAGGAATATTTCTGACACCGATAGAACGTACCTTATGTCAATTTCACTTGACACTGACATCTTTCAATCAAAATTTTCTTTATATAGTAGCTGTTTCCGTAGCTATGGCTACTTTATGAAATTTAATTTCTTTATAATTTTTTAACTCTATGTCCATTTAATATTAAGTATAAAATGCAGTCAAATCGTATAGAGAATAAAATATTCTTTAATATTTATAATAACATTAAATGTGAAAAAATGATATTTAACATAGTTTTTTCAAGAAAAACTGTTAAAATCTTCAAATGAGGGTACTTCCGGTTGTCCAATTTTAACCAAAATCTAATCAGCTCTTCACATGGATGTAACGAAGAGAAATACGAAAGAATTATAATTTTTAGAATTGTAGTATGGAAGTTATCGTAGACGGAAATTTTGTTACACACACACACACACACACACACACACACACACACACACACACACACACACACACACACAAACACACACACATACACACACACATACAGACATCATCGTAAAAATAGTAAAATCGTATTCTAGGGACCCTAAAACGTGCTTATTCATCAAAAACTCACCACCGAATTTTTTGACCAAAGACAATACCTTCCTTACCTAAAGGTGACGGAAGGTAAAAATGCTGCACGGATTTAGAAATATTACTACTTTTTTTTGTACAGTATAGGTACCATTTACATAAACGCACTTAATAAAGAAAAACAGTTTTTATATATGTAGGTATATATATGTTTCGAATATATAAAACGGTTTTATTGCATTCTAACATTTAACTAAATCATTTTACGTTGCACCCCTACGTGAATATGTAATTACGAAGAAATTATGTATATATGAAAATTATTCGCAGCCGTCATAAAATATTTCGGTGTCGGTTGAATGACGTCAGACTTGTGAAAACTTGTGTAATGAAATTTGGCGTTATCACAGAATCTCTTTTAAAGCCGGAAATTTACGATATTTAATTTCGTTTTTACTCAAATGTACTACGACGACGGCGACGGCTATTCGGTTTGAATTCGAACTGTAAAGTGCGACGAATTCCAAATCAGCGACTGGTTCGTTTTCTACCAAACCAAATTACCTTTAAGCCAATTTTACAAATACGAGTGAACCATGAACGTATATGAATCGCACGCGAGAAAGCCACTAATTAAATTTACAGCTCAACGCTGGATAAAAAATTAGCTTTTTCATAATAACAATAACAATTATCGTAAAAAGTGCTGAATATTTATTAAATATTAATTTAATAGGACTTTTATTTTTGTTGGCATATAAATAACATATTTTATAATGTTTTAGCATACATTTTACTTACAACCTAGAAATGTAGATATACAGTAATCTAAATAAAGGAAGGCAATATTCAGGCCATTTCATATTTTTTCCGATTGTCCAGAAAATGAACTGTTTCTGATCACTTTTTAGATCGGAAAATCCTTCTATACTGAGTTAGCTCGAAAAATTGTCTATAAGGGCCTCTCAATAAAATATAAAACAATGCATAGCTACAAATTTTTATTTATTCTTTTTTCAGGACCGCGAAAAATTTGTGTACCCAACATGACATGAAAGTATTACTACGTTTACATGCAGTTTTGAAAATAGTTTCAGTTTTCAGTCAAAATTACGCGAAACAGGTTTACAGGTTGATTTGAAATCAGTTTCGGAGCATGCGCATTTGGCTGATGTAAGTGACAGATCCTCTTCACTCAAAATTTTTCGTTTTGTCATTATTCCATTTAGTTTTTCCTCTTTGTACCACTACGCACGCAAGTAACAAGAAAACATTATGCTATGTACGCATGCGCAATATCGAAACTGAATTTTAAGTGTTTATATGAGTAGTTTTGAAACTAGTTTTCAAGTCAAGCCCATGCATTTTAGTTTTGGTTCGAGATAACTCAAAACCGTATTGACACTGTATACATGGCGTTTGAAAACTGCATGTAAACTCAATATATCTTTTCTGGGCTCGCTCTGGAATATGCTTGCTCACTCAGTAAGATATAAATTTCAAGTCTTGTTATGTAAATTACTATTACGGTCCGTCACCTACAGATAAGGAAGTGTTGTCTTTGGTCAAAAAGTCGATAATGCGTTTTTAATGAATAAGTACATTTTAGTTGATCTAGAATATGATTTTCTTAATTTTACGATGATATCGACGATATTTCTGGCTTCATTAATTCCATTATTGCATGCAATTCCAAAAAAATATAATTGTTTTCACGGATTTAGAACACTATAGTGAAGAATTAATTAAATTTTGGTTATAATTGAGGAGCTTTCGGCAAAAAAAACCTTAGTCCATTTTTATGAATTTGAGATAATCAAAGATCAAGATTCCTGTAAATTAGTTTGACTCAGGATCATGTTTAAATATCAGATAATTATTTACTGATGTGGACACCACACGACTTCCTTGTACACAGGACCAATATGAAGTATAGACCCAAGTATATAATTGCACATATTTGACGTAATTTGACATTAGTATATATTTTTTATTTTTTTGTTATTTTTTGTCCTAATCCATAGCAAGCTTCATTACAAAAACCAAAAATTATATAAGTTTTAAATATACATATCTCGCTTATACTTGATGTGCTGGACACAGAATTTAATTCTCTAAAAATTTTATGTGAAGCATTTATTTCTAAAATCAAAATGTAAAACCATTTTGTTGAAGAAAAACTGTTAACTGGTAATATGCCACTTCCGGTTAGCCTGTTTTAACCAAAATCCACTATGTTATTTCAATTGACATAAAAGTCTTATATACCAAATTTGAAAAGTGTTAGATTATATTTTAAGATAGTTTTTCATTAAAATCTATTATAGGCTTCAAATAAAGTACCATTTCTAGAAATTATGTAATGACCAAAAAGGGAGGTGCACAACTAGATGTTATAGCAGTCCTAAATACAAAATTTCAACTTTCTACGGCTTACCGTTTTTGAGTTATGCGAGATACATACGCACGTACGTACGTACAGACGTCACGACGAAATTAGTCAAAATGGATTGAGGGATGGTCAAAATGGATATTTCCGTTGAAATCTCAAAACCGAAATTTTTCGCGATTACAATACTTCCTTTACTTCGTACAAGGAAATAAAAATTGATGAGAAATTACATAATAATTAATCATTTTCAAATTTTATATGGGGCAAATAATTAATTTTTGAAAAGTATCTACTCACAAGTGCTGTTAGAGCAAAAATAATTATTATCAGTTTTGTAAAAGACAAAATTCTCTTCAACTTAGATCTAGAACAATTTTTTCTGTAGCCAATAGATATTAAGCTAACGGGCATAAAATCGTTATATATTGTCAAAATTTTTCTGATCTAATTTTTGCAAATAACTTCCATGTATGTAACAATACTGAATTTTGGATCGCATTCTTCAGGACAATTTTTTATTTTCTTTCAAATGGCCATATTCAATTTTTTGTCACTGGTAAATTTTAGATTCTAACATGAGTCATAATTTGTATATGGACGATATAGTGGATACTTTCAACACTATGGAAAGAGGATTATTCAGCTTTTCAGCGATGTATAACTTACCTATGATCTTTTGTTTTAGATACTCTTATATCTTTAATTAAAATAATAAGGCAACAATAATAAAAGTCGTATTTTTACTCTTTAAAACAAAAGAACATATGAATGACACATCGTTACAACAAATAAAAAAAATGCCGCAAACATGTACAAATCAAAATTCAGTATTGTTTCATTAGTGGAAGTAAAATCTAAAAATTAAAATCTGTAAATTTTGAAAATGACTTTAGGATACACCCAGGTGTGAAAATTGATTCAGGATAATGTGGAAGGTTTAAAAAACCATCAAAGTCTTATTTACACTGTTCTAATTTATTAAATGCATTTAATAAATTAGAACAGTGTGAATGGCTTTTGACAATATCTAATGATAAATCACTAACAATAGAGGCTATAGAAAAAATGTTCTACTCCACAGAAGTAGGAAATTTTATTGTCTACAAAATATACAGGGTGTCTCACAACACTCGCCCCAGAGCGAATGAGGAAACACGAGACAGTACTCGGATGTGTAATTTCGAAGAAAAAAAAATCTAGCTTAAAATGTATTCGAGAAAAGACGTCTTAAAATTGACCAATCAGAGACCTACACCTTTAACGTGTGTTTGCCGTAATTTTACGTTACTATGGTTTTATACAAATCAAATCTTCTTTAAAATGTGTGGGCGACTATAGTTTTCGAAAAATGTCAGTGTCAAATTAAATTTGACAAGGTGAATAAAAAAAGGCAAATTCTTACCATGTATTCAGCCGCTGATTACTTAGAAATGATTATAATTTTCGGAGAATGTGGACGTAACGCCAGAGAGGCAGCACGAGTCTATTCGGAACGTTTTCCGGATAGAAATCTTCTGGATCATAAAGTGATATTGAGAGCCATCGCAAGGAAGCATGAGACCGGTCAAGTTATGCCAGATCAAATGACAATAATATTTTCGTTTAACACATTTTACACCGCTGCTAAAACACGTTGCACTGTACGATATAAAAGATGATCTCGGATGACACCTTCGCTAACCTAAATTTGTTGACAGTGAAAAGTCAACTCTAAAGTGTCAAAATTACAGTAAGTCAAACAAATTTTGTAATTCACTAGTAGTATTTTTAAAACCTAGCAACCAGTTTTATTTTGTAATATCATCACACCTCAAGATATCCTTTCGGGATTGGTGGATTAAAAAGTCTTGTAACTCCGTTATGCAAGCAGCCGCAAATTATTTTCTTCTTTTTGTTGGCAACCTATTGTCGTCGGTAAGTGTCAGTTTCGTGTGGGGCGCGAGTAGTGAGACACCCTGTATAATAACTATTTTTGCTCTAATCGCCACTGATGAGGAGATATTTTTTTTTAAATGAATATTTGCAACATTTTTCCAAGATGACAGTACTTCCGGAAGTACTCCAAGGTCAGAAACTTGGATTCTTTATTATTATTATTATTATTATTATTATTATTATTATTATTATATTTTTATTATTCTATTAATATAAAACATATAGAAAAATAAAAAATACTCTACCGAGTACCCTACCTTTTGTAGTACTGGACTATGTGTTTTATTATTTTGTTGTATAAAATTAATATTGTTTAGAGTATATTTAGTAGATGTATTGGCATACTTTCAAGGGAGTTTAGTAAACATCAATTGGAATCAGATTCGAACCTCTGCTAATTCAATTAAGAAAATAATTCCCATCATTCGCAGTGAAAATCCAAAAATTCTCACAAACTATCAATTACACTAGCCAGCTAATAACAATTGCGCATCTAATGCATCAAAAATCATACAATACAATCAAGCAATCATTGAGCACGCCACCCGTTTCATTATTAGATGTCAATGTTCAAAATATATCTGTAACATATGTTTGCTATTCTTGGGTGTGGAGAATATATCGTGTGACAGATCAGGGGGTTGATTCCAAACATCGCTGGGGTAAATAAAAGTAAACACGTTCCCACCAGCGGGATATAGAGAGGGAGGATGCAACACTTGAAAAGTTAAGTCAGTGTATGAATTTCATTATACAGATACGGATTAGTTTGAATCCCGGTGTACATGAAATGATAACCACTTCAGCTTAAAGCGTCACGAATTATAAACGTCACGGTAATAATAATCAGGATGTAATTGTTCTTTACTTTTTATGTATCTATTATAATAATTATTCATGTCAAAAGCATCGATATAACAATAACAATTTGATATTAAACATATAGTAACAACAAACAACTTAAAAATATAAACAAAACAAATTAAACGTATTAACAATACAAGATATAAATTTTATTTTATGATATGAACTTAGTAGCAGAAAAAGCTAATGTATACAAACAGTTACTACGTTTACATGCAGTTTTTAAAATGGTTTCAGTTTTCAGTCAAAATTACGCGAAACTGTTTACATGCAATTTTCAAAACAGGTTTATAGATTGATTTGAAAACAGTTTCGGCGTATGCGCATTTGACTGATATAAGTGACAAACTCTCTTCACTCCAAATATTTGATTCATAAATCGTGGGTATAGATATGTTGCTAAAAGTGACAAAAATTATGGAAAATGAGTTCAAGTAGGTACCCAAGTCTTTTAGAAAAGTTATCTCTGTAAAAGGAAGAATTGCCCGAGGCAATATTTGTGCTTAAAATAATGCTTACAATAACTTTTTTCTACAGTCTATATACAAAGTAGCCATTTGCGCTATCTTTTGTCGGCGCAAAATGTCACTTTGCCGCTCATGCGCGACAAAGTACAAAAACCGCTAACTATACAATTACTACGTTTACATGCAGTTTTGAAAATGGTTTCAGTTTTCAGTCAAAATTACGCGAAACTGTTTACATGTAATTTTCAAAACAGGTTTACAGATTTATTTGATAACAGTTTCGGCGCATGCGCATTTGACTGATATAAGTGACAAACTCTCTTCACTCCAAATCCTTCGATTTGCCATTATTTTTTCTACTTTGTATCACTACGCACCAAAATTTCACAACTGTCAGTTTATTTATAGGTTAGTAACATCAAGTAACAAATAGCGGTAGAAACTTTATGCTATGTACGCATGCGCAATATAGTTTTGAAACTAGTTTCCAAGTCAAACCTAGGAATTTTAGTTTTGGTTTGAGATAACTCAATATCGTTTTGACACTGTATACATGGCGTTTTCAAAACTAAAAACGTTTTGAAAACGTTTTGAAAACTGCATGTAAACTCAGCAAGTATTTATTCTCTAACAAAACCGACTTTTCGGTGCACTCCTGCACCTTCTTTTGGGTAAGTAAGATCTTACAAAATATTACATCTTCTATACGCAAAATACATTCGTTCAAATTCGACAGCAGACTAGAATAAAAGCTGTTTGCCTGATATTTCGATTAATTTTTAACACATAGGTAATGAATAAAGACTTTTCATAGAATAACAAATATGTTTTAACTATGGAGTCTCAAGGCCGTGAGCCGGAGTGTCTGGTCGCGAATCTGGTAACCCGGATTCGATCCCGACCCACGCCAAAATTAATTCGAATTTTAAATGGCACAAAAGTGACTACTGTCCCTCTGCTGCTCTCTCGTCGCCAGCAGTGAGTACCCGTTAGGTGATGCCTGGTAAACGCCCACGTGATAAAATATGTCTCATCATTACCGATATCTGCGTGGTACAGACAGATTGACACAGCTACCAGTGGATGATATGCCGTGATGATATATTTATTTATTTTATGTTATAAAATAAACTCTAATTTAAATAAATAAATATATCATCACGGCATATTACCCATTGCTGGGTGTGCCAATCTGCTTTGTACGCAGATATCGGTAATGATGTTGACATATTTGTACCGTGCGGGCATTTACCAGGCGTCACCTCACGGGCATTCATTAATTATTTAAAACACACTTAAAAGTTCTGTTAAGACGATTAACATAACTTATTATTAAGTGAAATTAACAAATTTGTTAATAAGAATTTATGTAAGTAGGTAACGATATACAGGCTATCCAGGATAACGTGGCCAACATAAGCCCTCGACAACTATAACAGATACGAAGTCAGTTAAATTAGACAAAACTTGTCACATTAGGAGGCCATTTTAGCGATGAATTGTTCTCAGGCAAAAACGCACAGGTCACTAAATATAGACGAAAATGTAAATCTTGCAGTTTTTATTTTTAGAAATAACACTTCCAAGTATGAAATAATACTGGATTTTGGTTTACGCTTCTTTAGGACCACTGTTTTATGCTCTTTGAATGACAATGCTCATTTTTTTCTTTCTTTTTATCACTGTTAGCTTTTGAATTATGATTTTGAAATGACTATTTCACTCATAAATTTAAAAGCCAATCCAAATTCAGGATTCTACCTAGTTATCAAGTTTCATTTCCACAAAACACCGTCACAAAAATTTTATCGCACCCTTTAAGCCAATGTCGTATTTTTTCATGTAAGTGAGTTTTGATAAGCGAAAATTTTTTGACGTTTGAGAAACATATTGTTTACATACCTGTCAAAGTGTGTATATTTTCAGTGTTATCAATTTTTATTAAAAACGAGTTGTTGCGGACAGGAATCTGTTTAAAACGTTGAAAAAGCAAACTTAAATATCACATCTCAAAACACAATAAAAATAAAAATAAAGATTTTTGTCAAGAAAAAATTTCATAGATGATTACCTGATTTTTATTTTGGAAATAGTCATCCGAAAACCACTCGTGGTTAAATTTTTTCCTGGAAAAGTTTTCCGATTGCTTTACTCGAGACTGTTGCCAATTTATCTCGTGACATTGATCAAAAATCACTCGTTTGACAACTCGTGATTTTTTTATCAATGTCACTCAATAAATTGCTAGGCAACCAGCTCTCGTAACAATCTGAAAAATTTTCCTGCAAAAATTTACCACTTATGGTATTATATACGATAATTTTAATATTGTCATATTAGAAAGGTACACATAGAAAACGGAAATATTTTTTGCTTTCCACCGATGTTTAATTTGTTCATATTTAATTGTTTGAAAATACAACAATATGCCGTGATGATATATTTATTTATTTATTTAAAATCAAAACAAAAGTAGACACCTTATGAAAAGAAACAACTTCAATAATTATATTATTTAATAAATGAATAATGTTAAATGATATTGTTAAAATTAAGTTTTTGTTAATTATGATGAAGTAAATTAACGAATTAGAAAAAAAAAACAGTGTAGTGTAAATTCCGGAAATATTTGAATAATCCGTCCGGACGTCTCCGGACGCATATAAAAGCAGGATATGTCCGGGAAATCCGGGCATCTGCTCATCTTAACCAAGACATCAGTGGTAGGGGAAATATTTATAAATTAAATTGTGGTACTCTCCCCACGACAGCTTTGAAATCCAATGAGGTGACGCCTGGTAAACGCCCTCTATTGCACATATATATCGTCATTACCGAAATTTGCGAATGAAGCAGATTCGCACATCCAGAAATTGATAATAAACCGTTATGATATACACGTATTAATTTATTTTTATTTTGAATTATTTTAAATATGTTTATCATTATTGACACCAAAACTTAACATAACATTTTTATTTTTTAGTATATTATGAACCCCTTTTTAATAAATATAAATAAATAAATATATCATCACGGTTTATTACCCATTGCTGGGTGTGCCAATCTGCTTTGTACACAGATATCGGTAATGATGAAATATTTGCACCGTTACACCGGGCGCTTACCAGGCGTCATCTCACGGGCACTCATTGCTGGCGTGAAGAGTGCACCACAGGGCTCAATTTTGTGCCATTTAAAATTCGAAATATTTGGCGTCGGTCCATGGGCGGATCTAGGAAATGTCCAAGGAGGGGGCGAATTAAGAAACTTTAACTTCGTTCGAATTAAAAGACATATGAAAATATGACAATTTTATAAAATAGAAGCAATATTTCATTAATTTAAGCTTAAAGCACAGAATAAAGACTTAAGTTTTCGAAAGAAGGTACAGAAATACAAAATTAAATAATCGATTTTTCGTTTATTTCAGCAATGAAATATGATATGTTGACAACACAAATATAATAATATGTAAATATACTACATAACAAAGGATAAATTAATACATACAAATCAATTAAATTATAAAATCAGTTCTATGGGGTCTCGTGGCCGCGTGCCTGAGTGTCAGGTCGCGAATCTGTGGAACCGGGTTCGATCCCGACCGACGCCAAATATTTCAAATTTTAAATGGCACAAAATTGACCCCTGTGGTGCACTCTCCACGCCAGCAATGAGTGCCCGTGAGGTGACGCCTGGTAAACGCCCGCACGGTGCAAATATGTCATCATCATTACCGAAATCTGCGTACAAAGCAGATTGGCACACCCAGCAATGGGTAATATGCCGTGATGATATATTTATTTATTTTATTTATTTATGTTTATATCTATGTGTTGATGCACATGCATAAGTGCCAGTTCTAATAACCTGTCTTCTGTCATCCTATTTCGCAGCCATGTCTTCAGCCTTCTAAGAGCGGAAAAGCTACGTTCTGCACTGGCTACGCTAATAGGCAACTTTAATAATATTTCAAGTAGTGTATGGCAATTTGGATACATATCAAAGTCAATAGAGGAATATATTTCTACAGCACTTTTTAAATTTATTTCCTTTGAAGGAGATTGAATTAAACGTAGACATTTAGCGCGCCACATAGTTAATTCAGCAGCAAATATTACCAGTGAATTAACGTTTTGTATATTTAATAAAATAATTTTGTATTTATGCCACAATATTTTCGTAGATGTTTGCAAGACTTATGTACTCATTGTTGTTAAATTATGGGGAAGTAAAACACTTAATTGAAATGCATTGAGAGTATCTTTAGAAAAACGAGTCCTCAAATCGATTATCATAAAATCTAACATAGGAATAAAAATACTTTTTCTGTAGTATTCTTCTGTACTACATGATGTATAATTATCTCGATGAATTTGTTTTTTAGTTACTTGTGGCAAAACAATAACGATGTTTGCGTTTTTGATTGGACATTTTATAATGAAGTATACTGAAATGCAATCAAATAAAAATGAAATTAAATTGATTTTTATACCTTACAATTGTCTAAGAAAAATACTTACAAATATCTTTAGTTAAAATAAGCTATACCAAGTATTCAAATACTTTATTATGTACAACATATGTAACCTAATAGTACATTACGCATTAATAAAACTGCGACCGACATATTGACGACTGGTGAGTCTATTCCACGATACGGGGTGCCCAGCATAGTAGTTGTCAACTTGCCCTGAATTATTTCATATCAAGTAACCAAACGACGATATTTACGAGATAATATTTTTTAAAATTATTTTATTAAAATTTATCAACCACCAAGGAGGGGGCGATCGCCCCCATCGCCCCCCGCTGGATTCGCCAATGCGTCGGTCGGGATTGAACCCGGTTTCCCAGATTCGCGACCTGACACTCAGGCCCCCCTTTTTAATGAAATTGTTAATTTCGCTTGTTAATAAACTTTGAACCGTGTGAATTAACATCAATTCCTGCCTAATAATCATATTTGTTTTAAACATTACGCGTTATTAATATTTAGATTTATAATCTCCGTTCCTTATAACAAAGTTAAAAATCCCTGCCTATGTTGTAGTATCTTTTTTCACGGGTGAGTTGGCAATTCCCACGAGTGGAGTCCACGTGCTCGTCGCGTGGCTGAATGGCCGTATCGCAGCTCACTTCGCACCGCTGCCTGCCGATTGTCCGCTGTCATTGTCGCTAAATTGTCAGCGTATGTCAATTGTCACCGGCTAAACAAATGCCATTGTAAAAACACAAAAGCCTTAGGAGCATCCCTATCATGTTGATACTACACTGTATTAGCGTGTAGGGAAAAGAGGGATAGAAAAGGAGATACCATACTCTGGTGGTCTGACTTTGGATAGATAATTATCCTATTTGGAAGCGAATTAACTAACTTAACCACAATGGAGAAAGGAGTTTTATCTTTAAATTGATTATTCGGAAGGATGAACTTACATGGTTTTATAATTTTTACATGACTGCTTCTATTCTTATAAAAAATAACTTTGTACATTGGGTGAATTTTTAAAAGATATCTGGTTCAATAAAGTATGTCTCATAAGTGTCGGCACATTTGTTTTGTATTATAAAATGCATTTACTTAAAGTTTTGTAGTACTGTGATTAGTGATGTAAAATGACAGTCATTTTCAGTCATATTGGGTCATTTTTGGTCATTCTAGTTATTTATTAATTTATTGAATAAATATAATATTAATTTGTAACAAAACATATATTTGATTGAAAATAATTGAAACGTAATAATCGTATAATGCATTCTAACAAAAATGAACAATTGCATATACAGGGTGGTGTCCGGTACAGCCGAACATAGGATTTTAACATGAAAAATCATACTTTCGTAATTTCCTACATCTCTAATTATTTTACGTAAAAAAGCTACAATAGCTATTTGTGTATTAAGAGCGCAAAATAGGACATTGTCGATTGAGAGGTTGTTGACGCGCGACGCAGAAGCGCGGTATTCTCTCGAATGTCCATTTGCGCTCGAAACACACACAAGAGTTTTTCTACAGTCGCCACAATGGGGTCCGCCACCAAAAAATAACAAAATGTACACTTTGTACTACTCAATAGTTTTGCAGTGAAGATAGGAACGTATTCAAATATGACTTCAAGAAATTGTTTTGGCTTTCGTTTTTACAAAAAATTAATGCCAATTTTGTAATAAATATTATAAGGTTTTTTTTGTATGACTTATTTGTTTCAAGTACATTCAACTAGTGCAGGGGAAAAGTGGATGTCCATTGGAAGCATTGACGCCAAACTTTTGCAGGTGGCAGCACAACTTGTTCACACAATTAATTTTATATTTAATTTCAATTTATCGTTATTTTCATTCTTCTTGAGCTATTGCTTCAATCTAATGTAAGCATTTTATACTTTCGTTTTTGTAAATAAATGCCCTATTTTATTTTCATAGCAGTGCGGCATTTTGTTTTTGTTTGGTTATGTAATATACCGACAGAGTAGTTATATGTCAGATTGACTTATGCAGGTGAGAAATGTTAACTACAGTGCCATTAGTTCCTGACTAAACGTTTCTATTAAGAATGTAGACAAGTGACATTTCTTAACATTGTATAGTTAGAAATTTGGATAGCGAGCGTTTTTTCTACTTTGCCGAGCATGAGCGGCAAAGTGACATTTTGCGGTGACAAAAGAGTGCGCAAATGGCTGCTTTGTATATAGACTGTAGAAAAATAAAATTTGTAAAGCATAAAATTATTGATCAGAATCAATGAACAAAATTCAATTTGCATGCTTTGTAACAGCAAAAATTAAGTATGAAAATGTCCAAAATTATCCTCTTTTGACCAATGAAATGACTTGTATCAAAAGAATCTATCTGTCAAAAATTATTTCGATATTTCAAACAGAGTTTAATTTATTTTCATTTATAATTTATCTTCCAGTGAATAATTTGTATTTAAATTAATTGATAATTATTTAGTTGAAATGAAATTATAAATAATACCTATAGTCCGCCGAATCGAGAGAATGTGGAACTAACTCTTGACCAAAGATAAGTCATTTTATTTATTAAGAGGTATTTGAAGGCAACGCTCTTGCGTATTTTCACCACTAAACATTGTAAATAAAAAATGTTGAAGCTTAGAAGTGTATTCTTCGAATAAATAAGAAAAAACGAATAAGTTTATGCATGTTCCTGACCGTCATTTTCAAAATTACAAACGCGTCATTTTTAAAGTGACGGAAGATTGACTGTTACGGTCATGAACTAAAATGACCTGATGGTCATTTTCTAAATGACTGTGACTGACCGCTGTCATATAATCAACTCACATCACTAACTTTGATACAAAGATTTGTTCTTCCAGACGCACACCTAGCATTGGGTTTTGGGCGACATTTACATGATTCAGTAAAATTGCTCTAAAGCCTACTGGTGAAGATTTAAAAAAAAATATTATTGGGATCATTTTTCTAAGATGGTAGCGCAAGTCCGCAAGTGGAAGTGTGCGGCGGTAGAGAATTTTTTTTTTTTTTATTATGATCTGTAAATGTACAAAAATATTCATAAATAAAATATACCCGACATTTGATGGATAAAGTACTAGTGGACTATAACAAATTAATAGTTTATTCGGGAGGTTATTTTCAATATTGACCCTATCCTTTCTAGTTCCGCAACTGTAGGTATTTAATTTCTAATTTGCGAGTTTAATATCAATGTATCGTTGAAAAAGAACAAAAAGCAACAGAAAACTATGCACACACTGTTTAAACTTGACTTTTATTGAATTGTTGTAACAAAATGGATGGTATATACTGAGTGTTATTCAAGTAAACGTACATATCTTTAGAATGTTAAGATGACTGCCTGCAACCCAAATCTGCAGTAATTCGATGTTTTACTCTTTTCATAGCAGCAGAAGTTTGAGGTGGATCAATGAGGAATAATTTCATTGAAGCTGATTGAAATCGAAGTTGTCTGACTATAACCAGGGGACTGTCACAATGGACATATAAGATCGTTGGCGTCCTAGCAGATAATAGGTAGTTGAGACTTATACAATGAAAAACTACTTGGTTATCATTAAGGTAATTGGCATTCTGATATTTAATAAGCCGAATATAAATTGTACACCAATGCAAAAAAGCGTATTTCACGTCAATTTTGACATTTAACTTTTTTTTCATTTTTTACAATCTTTAAACCATGACATAAACAACAATTATTGCCAGATTTACTATTGTAACGTTTTTATTTATTTGGGTGAAGTGTAAAAATCAAAGAATTATTTTTAATTAAAATGGATGTTTATCAAAGCGATAAATAAATATTTAAAATATTAATAATAATAACAATGACGATTACTAATATTAAACAAATATTAAAAACTAATTTAAGACTATGAATCTACTTAATTAGTTAAACACTAACACTATTTATTTATTTGTTTAAACAATTAACACGACTATTTATTTAGACAATATTACTGATTATTTATTTCGACTATTTATGTCACTATTCATTTATATCACGTTCAACTGTCCAACTTACCGATGCCGACCTCTACAGCGTCTTAATACTCAACTGACTCAACAGCGTCTGTATATTCAACAGCCCGGACAGAATTCACTCCTTTCACCTCACTGTCTATTTATGTAACTAACTAACTGTCCTTCTGACGGACTGATTTAACTTCCACAGCTTCAATATCACCGACTGTCTGTATGCTACAACTCTTCAACACCATTGCCGAGTATCCACTTCCACTCGCCGTTACTGTCCCCATTTATCTAGCTTCCCAATACTCCTCAAAATTACCGATTATTCACCTCCACAGCTACCCCAGTATACCATCAGTAATTTCCCGAGTATTCCACTCGACACTAAACTGCATATGCTCTCCACGATACTGCTGTGCTACTCAACTCACTGACTCCTTACTTTTTACTATCTATGTAACTGTCCTTCTGACGGACTAACATTCTATGTGACTGTCTTTCTGCACACAAGTACGTCGCTTATATAATTGTTGTAATATTTTTCTCGAATAGTTTCAAACGTCTCGAACTATATAACAATGCGCCGGTAATTACGCTTATTTCCCCTTTGCTCACACAACTGTCCGCCTCACGTCGACCGTCTATCGCGCGCTGCACTATGATATCGATCGCCTACTTAGGCTTCGCCTATTCCTTCACTATTAACTTCTAGTACTTTTATCATAGGCGTCGACTCGAACGCGGACTAAGTGTTTTAGGTACCTACCCTCTCACGTTACACTATGTAGTTAGTCCTACTATCGGCTATACGTTGTACCCTTACTTAAATAGCACTCTGTATTTTCAAATAAACTACAAGACTTAAAAAGCACATTTTGTCAAAAATATTTGGTAGAATATTAATTGATAGCAGCTGCAAACTGAAATTAATAAATACGGAATATCTATGAAATAATTTACCTATATCTTTTGATGTCATAAGATAGTATGATTGCAGTATACTCTTAGATGACATAAATGTATTAAAATACAGATTACTTTATTTATGAATTTTATTGCAACTGAATTATTTATTTAAAACCTCACATTTCTTGTCGATAATAACTATTGCCATTATAAAAGAAGAATAAAAAGCTATGTGGGAACTTCGAAGTTGTCGGTGTAAAATATATGGAATTAATTAAAATAAAAAAGTGTCTCCTCCTCTTTAATTCCCATTTCATTTAGAAAGAAATGAGGGGAACTTTTTCTTTTCATTTTTCTCTACCTAGAAGTCGACGAGGGTTTGTTCTTTATTCACGATTCCATCTCAAGTGAAATAATAAATTTGTTAATTATTCTGTGAATGCAAGAAAAATAACGCTCCACAGAAAAAATCATCTTGCAGTTTTGTTTTGGGGTGAGAAGAAAGAAAAAGAATAAAAGCTTGACATATTGTATTCTCTTATCGATTCATTTAGACTTTTTTATCTTTCTGAAGAAATTGGGACCTTTTGCTAATTAGCAATTGAAAAGGAGATAAAAAATAAACATTTCGAAAGAAATATTTAATCACAAAACACAAGTTTTTTTTGTACTTTTACATTAAAATATTATGCTGCATTATATACTTTCAGATGTCGAAGACTTGTCATTTCGAGAAATGAGTTTGAGTGAAATAGATCTTTCGAAAACATAATGATGGATGGCTCTTCAGGCATTCTAAAATTTGTGTAGGATTAACACTTAATTTTACTTCCCCTGCATCCGTCATGTAAGTATTCAATTACGGGACTACAGATTCAGGCACTTTACAAATGTCAAAAATCATATGGTTATAAAATAATTTTTAATAGAATTGTAATCAAATCTCTGCAAAATATACCGATCTTGAACTGCTTGGAATCAACTGATTTGTGTGCGCGTGTCACTTTGACAAGACCAATGTTTTGATGGTTTTGACTTATATTGATTTTGAACTGCTAAATTGTTAATATTTTACAAATTTCAGCCAGTAAAACACATGAACTTTAAAATAGTAACACTTTAACAGTTCAAAATTAAAATAAGTCGAAACACTGGTCTTGTCAAAGTGACATTGTTCTTGTCAAAATGACACGCGCCCACATATTAGCTGATTCTAAGCACTTCAAGGTTGTCTGTTCGCGCCCTATACGATATTTTTATAAAATAAAATGAAATTGGCAATATGTATTGATGGGATCTCGTGGCCGCGTGCCTGAGTGTCTGGATGCGAATCTGGAGATCCGGGTTCGATCCCAACAGACGCCAAATATTTAGAATTTTAAATGGCACAAAATTGACCCCTGTGGTGCACTCTCTACGCCAGCAATGATTGCCCGTAAGGTGACGCCTGGTAAATGCCCGCACGGTACGAATATGTCATCATCATGACCGAAATCTGCGTACAAAGCAGATTGGCACACCCAGCAATGAGTAATATGCCATGATGATATATTTATTTATATTTATTTTATGTATTGTGCTAGCTATTATAGATTTTTTACTAGAAACAAATTTGAAATACCTTAGAACAATTTTAGCACAAATTATTGGTGCTTTCAGAATTCGAATATGTCCATTTTAAAATATTACCATTATATACAGGGTGAACACAAGAATTCGTGACATAGACATTAACATAAGAAAACAGTTTTTTAAAAATACTATTCAATAAAACATTTGATTTATACTCGTACATAAGTACAGTTTTAGAATAAAATTCAGAATTTTATAGTGTAATTTTTTTAACTTATGGTTTTAGTGACTGTATGGGTAATAGTTGTACAAGATAATAAAGAGATACTTTATTGACAAGTGGAAGGTGCTAGTTCACGAGTTAGAGCGAGTGAACTATTTTTCACGAGTCGATAAAGAGAAATATTCTTAATCGTCGTGTATAATATATTGTTTCATTTTTTACCTGTTATATAATAATTAATAAGCTGCAACTTTGTTCGTAAACTTATTATCACTAACTTAAGCCTCATTTCCACCGAATATTTTAATGCCTAATGCATAATAATTTGTACATAAGGCTTAATGCATTATAACAATTTGCTTGGATACCATTTCCAGCTACTTTGTTTAGTGACTAATTCGATAAAAATGTCATATTTTTTTCCATTTTATTCTTAACTCTAGCAGACTGCAATTGCAGCAGTGCTTCTTGTTTGTTTCAATATGTCATATACATAATTTTCTGTATCTATATTCATATCGAAAAATTAAAAACTTAATACTTATAAAATAGACTGAAAGTTGACAATTCAGATTACAAAATTAAAAAGACAGATGACAGTCATTACGCCTTAAACCTTGGAGTTTGCAAGATTTTGTTCTTACGCATTGCTCTTAGTTCTTAAGCCTTATGCATAGCTGGAAATGGTAGTAAACTTTGCCATATGAAAACATTTTTACGCATTGCACTTAGTTATTAATTATAGCTCTTACGCATTAGGACAATTGGTGGAAATGAGGCTTTACTTTATCTACAAAAAATGAACGAACAAAAACCTAGTTTTAACATCAGGTACAAAATAAACATTATTTACAAGCTTGGTAAAAATAGATGCGTTAGTTTAAAAAATGAGAGTCCATTAACTGTCAAATACCTATATTTTGCCATGTTACTTAATTTGACAGTTTAATCAACTTTCATTTATTAAAATAATCGTATGCTAAATCCATTTTTAACACGTCTTTAAATTAAGTTTACTCGGAAACCAAAATCGTAAATTTAAAGATTTTGTTACTCAGAATTGCAAAATTTTATTTTCTAAATCTCTATGTATAAAACATCGCATACATTTTTACGGGGCATGTATTTGAAGAAAAATGTCTCCCATGAAATTAGAACAAATTCATCACAATTTAATCACAAAAAAATCAGATGTGGACATCACACGACTTCCTTGTACGGAAGACCAATATGAAGATGAAGTATAAACCCAATTATAAAATTGCACGTGTTTGACGTAATTTGACATTAACATCTATTTTTTATTTATTTGTTATTTTTTGTCCTAATCCAGAGCAAGCTTCATTACAAAAACCAAAAAGTATATAAGTTTTAAATTTACATATCTCGCTTATACAAAGGGCTAATTTAATAAAACTTGATGTGCTAGACGCAGAATTTAATTCTCTAAAATTCTTATTTGAAGCATTTATTTCTAAAATTAAAATGAAACCATTTTATTCAAGAAAAACTGTTAACAACTTCAGGTAATATGTCATTTCCGGTAAGCCTGTTTTAACCAAAATCTGCTATGTTATTCCAATTGACATAAAAGTCTTATATACCAAATTTGAAACGTTTTAGATTATATTTTAATATAGTTTTTCATTAAAATCTATTATAGGCCTCAAATAAAGTACAATAACTGGAAATTATGTAATAACCAAAAAGGGAGGTGCACAACTAGATGTTATAGAAGTCCTAAATACAAAATTTCAACTTTCTACGGCTTACCGTTTTTGAGTTATGCGAGATACGTACGTACGTACGTACGTACAGACGTCACCACGAAATTAGTCAGAATGGATTCAGGGATGGTCAAAATGGATATTTCTGTTGAAATCTCAAAACCAAAATTTTTCGCGATTACAATACTTCCTTTACTTCGTACAAGGAAGTAAAAAAATATATATGTGGAGTATAATTCTTCATAATGAAAATCAGATTCAGGTTCTTATGGTCAAAAATTGATCTGCTAGTACATTTTAAGCTTTGGTTGCTAACTCGAAGTTCTGAAAGAAATGATTATAAATATATATATATATATATATATATATATATATATATATATATATATATATATATATATATATATATATATATATATATATATATATATATATATATATGCAAAATTGGTGGAGGTGCTTTGGCTATCATAGTGTAAGCTTTTCTGATTTTTTTGTGATACCTACATATGATGTTCTCAACAATGAATCGCTGTGTGTATAATGGTTGTGGGTGCGTGCGTGCGGCTTGACTCGGCTCGGTGGTGTTGGTTCGCGCGCCAGACAACGCCGTGCGCTCCGGAAGTGTAGCCATGGGAACGAGGCAGCGCACATCGATTGCCTACTGTTCACTCTTCTCTTCCACACCGCCAATGCTACCAGCACCAGCCAAGCCATAGCCAACCAACCCACTACTCACTTGCACTTTCACAATCACACCAAATCACCGATAATTAGATTATGTCATATTAGTGTTTAAAACAATCTAAAATAAATAAATATATCATCAGGCTTGTTACCCATTTAGGAGTGTGCCAATCTGTTTCTATTTGCAGGTTTTTGTAATCAGTATATGTCTACCGAAGGGCGTTTACCAGGCGTCACCTCTCGACTTCTTAAAGCTGCTTTTAACGAGCACCAAATGAGCCACTACTTTATTCTATTTCAATCATGAAAATAATTCTCTAGTTTCATGTTTGGCGTCGGCTAGAACTGGATCGGGGCCGTTCGAATCACAAGAATTTTGTTTATTAAGTTAGGTTATTGTTGTTACAAACACAAGTCTCGAACGATTCTAGTATTAAACCACCCCTCATCGGAATTCATTTTTTTTTAACAATTCCGCTTTTGGAACTGTTTTCACGTCCAAATTTTTATGCTTCGTTAACATAAAAAAGGCAAATCAAAATTTTGAAATCGTGTTTTACTTTGAAAAAACTTTTTGTTTTAAAAATGTTTTATAGTTTTGAGTCTAGACTCATATTCCGATCAGGATTTCAGAATTATGACCTTATAGGACCACGGATGTAATTGTGTTCGGATATTGTTCGAATGAACGTTATGAGCTGTATGACTAGATAGCACTGAAATACCATGGATTACTAGTCATAATTTCAATGTTAGAAATGAATGTGTGGTGTTACATATAAAATAAGATTGCTTTCTACAATATTTTCACTTCCCTCTAAATTCTAAAATAAGAAAGTTTATTTCATTTTCGATCAAACTGGAGTATTATTTTACTTTTATAGGTTATCGCGCTTTTTATCGTAGCACCCACAATAGGGAATATTAGAAAAGGGCTCTGACAAATTCATAAGGCAGGATAAGTCAAAAAAGTGCACACAAAAGTCAGTCTAAAAACCATTCCTTGACTGGACTATAAATAAATAAATGTGGTTGAGGAGTCCACTGACTGAACGTTAAGCAATTCTTATATTTTGTTTGTAATTATTTAATAGTCAGTATCTGAACGTTATTTTCAACTAATTTTTATGTAGCAAAAATAAAACACCAAATTTAGTTTGACGTTAACCACAGCTCTGGTAAGAGGTACCTGATTAAAATTTGCACATATTTGAAACTACGTTTAGAATATAATTCCAAATACTCCAAAGGCCTGTGTCCACGATGCTAGAAATCTTTCCTAGTTCTCGATCACATTTTTTGATCATAAACATTGAACTTGTATGACTACAGATTAGAGGTGGCCGCGTGAGTAACTTTTTGTTCACGATCACGCACGCTCACGGAACTAAAAATGTAATCACGACTAATTACGCACGACTTTTTATGTTTCATTCACGATCACTCACGCTCACGATCTAATTGTGGCACTCACGCCCGATCACGTCCGTCGGGTCACGTTCGTGTCACGTAATTGTTTCTATGTACATTTAAGCCTGTTTAACACAGTCAAGTTGTTATCAAATTTGTTAACAAATTGGTAATAAGTTAGGTAACAGATTGGTTTCATTGGAAACGAATGCTTATGGACAAATAGGTTGTTCTATTCCTTCACAAATAATTATAAATTTGGTAAGAAATTTGTTAACAAAATTATGATCGTGTCAAACGGGCTTAAAGATTTGTATATATTTAGTGAAATCGGAGCAACTGTGTATACAATTTTGGGTACAACAATAACACTATTTTTATGCAAAAAATACTGTTAATGACATATTTGGACATAATAATATTAACAAGAATGTAAAGTAAAAGATAGAAATTGACAATTTTTTAAATAAAAATAGAAGAAAACTTGTACTCACGCCCGATTAAATTTCAATCACGCCTGATCACGCACGATAATTTTTTAGTGCCTCACGCTCACGTCCAATCACGACGCAAAATTTAAATTATATTCACGATCACGCGCGTCACGTCGTGGCCCATCGTGACCCGTGAAAATCACGGCCCGCGCCCACCTCTACTACAGATGCATGACAAAATGGGACAAAACGCATTTTTCCATTTTCGTTTTCTATTCGATTTTTGCGACCGATTTGATAGTGTCCACGATCCGAGTTATCGAATTGCGGAGTATATCCAAGAACTCGAAACGATTTCTAGCACCGTGGACACAGGTTTTAAATAAGGTTTGTGGTATTATGTCGTTTTTTATATATATATATAGCAGAGTATTTATCTCTTTCCAGTGACTTAATCCATCTATTCTATTCTTACAAACAATGGAAAACACCTCTTCTTCTACCCTGTTGGTAAGGTTCTTGTTCTTTGCAATAGTTATGCTCAGCTCGGGCGCGAATTTGATACAAAACATGCATTATCTGATGGCGCTAGACGCTTTGTTCGGCTGTCACTCTTCACACTGGCGTCGCGCGCCACTTAGCGAACAAGTGACTAATGAATAGCGCCTGATTGACGCTATTTGCAACCCTCTCTCACCGACGGATCATGTGGAAGATATGGGAGTGTAATGTGAAAACGGTTACGACGTTTGCGACAAGAAATGAAAGAATGGTGAAGGGATTAACAGTAAATATGATAAACGGAGCTGAATTCATTTATAAAGAGCTTAGGAATGTTTATAGTTTCTCGTTATAGACGTTATTTGTCGTTATAGTCAGGAAGAGAAGTGAATAAATAAAAGTTAATAATATACATATCTGTACATACAATTTATTATGATAAAAATATCCCAATTTTTAATCTAAAATTATTTAGCTATTACAAAGTAAATACCATAAACTAACAAAAGATTTTTCTAAGAGACGGCGATTAATAATTTGCACTACTCTTTCATTACCAATACTTACGTACAAGCAAACTATGTATTATTAAGTTGAGTGTACATTACCGTTCAAAAGTACTTTTAATGTTGAATTTTTGGTCGATGAAATATTTATACAGGATTTCCGTTTTTCGACCCTCACCATTGGAATCGCAGTTACCTTAAGAGATATAAAGTCGATTAAATTAAGGCAAAGTTTCCTCATTAGTAGAGGCATGCCACATTTATCTTTTTTTTTTGTTTTGGTGTCGCTATGTTCTGTTTTCAAAGCTTTATCTCCCTATTGAAAATTTTTGTTTCAACTCCAGCTATGCCTAATGGTAATGTTATTATAAAAATTTAAAAATATCATTTAGTTTCTTGCAGACAAGTCCATTTTATTTTTAAATCAAAAGCAGGTTAATAATAATAATAATAACAATAATAATAATACAAAAAAATCTGGTGTGGCCAACACAATATCTCCCACCATTTGAAGCCCGAGTCACAAAAAAGATTAAGTTAATCCTTACTTTTGGATTAGCGAATTTTACTCTAATTTTGACAGTTTATTTCTTAAAATATAGTCTAATCTAATCCAAGTAACAACCTCACTATAGTAAAATGAAGATTAAATTTTAAATACCGGGATAGAATAGAATTCACTAATCCAAATTAGCTTTAACATGTTTGTGAATGAATCTAAATACATATCTACATATTTACTTATGCTGTTCTATTTACTTTTTTATTTTTAAAACGTTACTAATATTATTTTGCAATGATTAGTAATTTGGTAGTGACATTTATCTGTCAGTTACATAAATTTGAATAACTGCGTTTTGTTTGTTTAAAGCGTAGGCCCTGGGATTTAAATTATAGATAATTTTATAAATTTATCCATAAAATATATAGAAAAAGTATTAATGCAAATCTGTAGCAAAATTTAATAATCTTTAATTTTTATAATATAATATTTTGAGCTTATAGTAAAGTGCCATTTCCGGTTATCAGATTTTCACCGAAATCTAATGGGCTCTTTCCATTACAGAAAAAGTTCGAAATACAAGGTTACAAAATTTTCTGGATGATAGAATTTGAATTAGAGTGGAGGATCCACACATACATACATACACACACATACATACACACAGACATCATAGTGAAAATGTTAAAATTGGATTCTAGGGACCTTAAAACGTGGTCACGATCCCTATACCTCCTTTACCGGGTAACTGGAGGTAAAAATTATAATAATAGTACTAATAATAACAATAATACATAATAATAATAAATAGTAATAGTAAATAATTTATTAACAATTATATTTGACCATCTAATAAGCTAATTAACATAAGAAGAACAGGTCTACAAGAATAATATAATTTACATGTATACACAGCTTTTGATATGCCCGCAATTTTGCGATTTACTATAATTTATTTTTATAGCACATGCCTGGTTTTGAATCTAAACGCCTCTAGATCATTATAAATTTATTCTTGCCGAAAATATAAAAATTAAAATTCTGATTTTTATTTTTACAAATGGACTCTATATTATTATTTTATGTTTTTCCTGGAGAATGCATCACTAGATAAATATAAAAATTCATATGTTGCTGATATTTACAAATAAAATTATGGTATGAATATTAGTTTGCACTTCTTTGGGATACTCTTTTATATTCTTTCGATCGACGATGCTTAATTTTTTTATCAGTTATATTTCGAGTTGTGAGGTCTAATAGTGGAAAATTATACCAATAAAAAGAGAATATTTTTTAGCTTTCCAAAGATGTATGTACAGTGTGTTCAAAAAAATCCTAACTCGTAGTAGGCTATGAACAAAAACATATATGTCTTAATTTAAAAGTATTTAATTAAATGTCAATTTGACACGAGAAATTGTCAAAAATGTTATCTAATCTTCTTGAATCTTATTCCAGATATGGAAATAAATTAGAAAATGGGGAGTGGAAATATACTGTATCCTTCATTATTATCTTTTCTTCTTAAAATTACATTTCAAAATCAATTTTGACTACTTGACTTTTGAATTGAATAATGATTAGACATACGTTTTCCTGTTCATAGCTTACCCCGAGTTAATATTTTTTCTGAACACATTGTATAAGTTTTGTAGATATGATCATTTTTGTTTCAAAAAGTACAAATGCAAAATATATTAAATTTATAGGGTAAAAACAATGAAGGTGGCAATGAAACAGTTGAAAACATTCCGTAAATTATAATTTGTTTATCTTGCAATCTTCGGTTAAAATTTTATCTACCAGTTAAATAAACAAAACTGACCCACGAAATGAACTATTAAATGGCAAATGTATATTTTCTGTTAATTCGACCTAATGTCGTTTATTTATATGGAAATTAAAATAATTGTTCCTAGTGTTTGTAAAATTGGCCCTTAGCCCATTTAATTTTTAGTTTATTTTCTTCATTTTTACTAACATTTTAATTTACTCATTACTAAAACACTTTCAAATTTTGGTTTTCAATATGTCATCGCCTACCATGACAATTCCACTGTTTGAAAAAAAAAAATTACGCTCATTAAAATAGTCTAGTAAAATAGAAATTGTTTACTAATTTAACCGATCTCGTAGCTCTTATGGTTCTCGAGATAGTAATAGTGAACAAAATAAAATGAACACCCTATATATTTGTCATTTCATGTTCCGATTCATATTATTAAAAAAATACAAATAATAAATATTATTTACAAATAGAATATAATAAAAGCAAATTTAATCTGTGTTAAGTGTATTTTATTTCCCTATTTAATTAAAACAGTGCCGAGTGGGGAGGCAAGTTTAGTTTCATATTTTGTAATTTTTATAGAATCAAGTTATTCGTAAGTAGAAATTTTAAAAAATATATTCTAAACGTGTCACTGCTTAGAGTACCTGCGATCTTTTATATTATCCTATTTTATAGGTGTCATTTTAAGCTGTGAAAAATGAGCTTTTGTTTTTATATTGCAAATGAGCTTCATTTTCAGCACAATAGTTAAGCAATTAAGCACATTTTTCAAGCATTGTCTCCATACTAATTTATTACTTCAATTTCAGCTCTATCTGATTACAATAATGAATTCTGAACACATTTTTACATTAACATTCTAATTCTGACATCTCTCAGATCCAGATAGCTATGCTTAGGTGTTCTACTTTTTCTATAGAACATTTGATAATTTCAAAGATAACTTGGATTTTTGTATGAGAATTTTAAAAATATTTCTTAAAAGATTTCGCGGAGATTAAAATAATTTGAATGCGGTAAAATTATAGTCATTTGTTAAACATAAACCAAAATATGAAATAAGAATAATAGAGTAAAGAATAATTTCAAACATAACATTAAGTGTTTAAAGAATAGTGTATAAGAATAAAAGTAGTAATATTACATTTTTTAGGTTAGTGAAGAGTAGTTACATTTATTATTCTAATATCGGTATTAGCGTTGATTAGACATTTATAATGTTTATGTTGTTATTTTTTAATTTGTCTATATGGCGTATGATCAAAATATTATCTGACATATTATATGTGTCTCGCCAACGCCAACACCGATATATTATATCCAAATTTTTTGTTTAATTGTTTAAAATAGTTAACAGTTGACACGTTTACACGCTTCGCTAGCAGAAATAAGAATAAGGCGTAAAGTTTAAAGTTAACTAACTTTGGCTTATTCCTTATTCTTATTTCTTATTCCTATTTCTGCAGCATAAACCGATTCATATAATTTTTAACTTTATCAATCTTCTTATTCATTTCTTATTCTTAAAGTTTGCGAGCATAACTCTTCCTTTATACTCATATGTAGCAACTGATTTTATTGTTTACTAAATATCTTCTAACGGATAATGATAGTGTTTAGTTTGGAAAGTGGCACATTTGGGTTTATCATAACTCCAATCAATGTTTTTATTTATTTAGAAGAATGGGGTATGTAACCATAATGGAATTTCAATAGGGTAAAGTCGGGGGAGATGGCGCACTTTTTACCTTCCGTCACCTTTACGTAAGGAAGGTATTGTCATTGGTAAAAAAATTCGGTGGTGAGTTTTTAATGAATAAGCACGTTTTAGGGTCCCTGGAATACGATTTTACTATTTTTACGATGATGTGTGTGTGTATGTGTGTGTATGTGTATGTGTATGTGTGTGCAAGTGCAGTTGACAGTATGTTTGTGTTATAATTTTACTGGAAATATAGAATTTTTTGCTGGAAACTTTCTGTATGGAATTTGTATAAAATACATACAACTGCCTTAAGGTAATGTACAAGAAATAGAATCTTTTGCAAGAAACTTTCTGTATGACATTTCTACAAATACATAGAATTTAGTGTTTTAAAAAAATCATATTGTAATTTTTGCTATATATTAATAACATTTGTTAACAAAACTTAAATTATTCAATTCTAATATAGCTAAAAAATAATACATTTTTTGTTAAAAAAGCCATATAATCATGCATGGATGGGGGAGTTGGCGCATCATACAATTTTTTTGTTTTACTAATTTTAATTCGTTTTGTTTTCCCAATAAGGATATATTGATGTTTCTTTTTCACCGACATTTGCTTTTTTACAGCATCTATGACCGAAATTAAGTCATTTTCAGTCCAATTTCCTTTTCATTTGTAACGCGCAAAGATAATTATACGTATTATTAATAACAACAAAATAGTATGCCAACTCTCCCGATCGTTCAGGGAGAGATGGCGCACATATTGATACCCACGAATCATCAACAAAATAAAGGATTTGTAGGTTAGAATACTTGTTTACATATTTTACTACATTCATGTAGCAATAAAATCTTTAAAATTCAACTACATACTATAATTTTTGTCAAAATATTCAATAAATGCATGGAAATATTTAAGGCATAGGAAAATAATTAAAATCAAATAACATAGCTTATTTTTAAACTGGAAACGTTCGTAGCAATACACTACTAACACAAAACTCAATCCCTTACATTATATTTGTACTTATAGTTTAGAAATAATTCACCTGCGCCATCTCTAACACTATGCCATCTCACCCGACTTTACCCTATATGGGCCATAAAATTAATAATATTGTTTTTATATTTTGCGTTCAAAATGAAGTCATTACGATACGCAATTTTTTGTTTTAGACGGTTGGTAGTAGATGACGTTTCTTTAACACATTTTTACCTAATTTTTTTTTAGTTAATTGACAATTCATTTTAATAATATAATGTCGAAATTATTATTATTATTTTTTTATTTAGGGAAGATTATTTACATGAAAATGTACAAATGGTTACAAATATAATCACAAATTGAGTAAGTAAATGTTATTGTAGAAGGCGCAAAATATAAAAAATAGTATAAAGAACTTATTTTATAAGACTTTCTTTCGCACTTGCCAATTAGAAAATTCGCTAACGCTCGTTTTCTAAATTTTGACGCGTGCGAAAAAAACATGTCTTAGAAAACACGTTCTTTAATATACTATATTTGCAGTTTAATGTTTTGGAGAATAGTGACGTCAGTATAGCCTGTGTTTATATTTCTATCGCATGGCATATTATTGTTTATCTTTGTCTATGAAACTCGAACCATGGTGATTTCACTATTTCTTTCACTAGACCCCTTCTCCAAACTTTTAATAATTTTTTTCTCGTAAACTAAAAACAAAATACATAAAAATACAGGTAGATAAGTATTTTACTTTTTTGTCTACTAGTATTACGTTATATAATAATCAAAATTTAGTCATATACCCCATTCGAACTGTCTAAGAGTTAATAAAGAGTAAAATTAAATTAAATATTAATATTTTTTCTTAATTCTTCAGTAGGTAGTTCAGAATAAAAAAAATTCTGATGTGGCCAGCACATTACCTTCCGTCAGTTCTATGTATTTTGTACAAATTTCATACAGAAAGTTCCTTGCTAAAGATTATATTTCTTGTACTTTACCTTCCGGCAGTTGCATGTATTTTATGCAAATTCCATACAGAAAATTTATAGCAAAATATCCTATATTTCCAGTAAAATTATAAGACAAACACACTATGTCAATTCCACTTGACACTGACATCTTTCTATCAAAATTTTCTTAATATAGTAGCTGTTTCCGTAGCTATGGCTACTTTATGAAATTTAATTTCTTTATATTTTTTTAACTCTATATCCATTTAATATTAAGTATAAAATGTAGTCAAATCGTATAGAGAATAAAATATTCTTTAATATTTATAATAACATTAAATGTGAAAAAATGATATTTAACATAGCTTTTTTAAGAAAAACTGTTAAAATCTTCAAATGAGGGTACTTCCGGTTGTCCAATTCTAACCAAAATCACATACACACACACATACACACACTCACACAAACACAGACACACACTCACACACACGCACACGCACACACACACACACACACACACACACACACACACACACACACACACACACACACACACACACACATCGTGAAAATAGTAAAATCATATTCTAGGGACCCTAAAACGTGCTTATTCATCAAAAACTCACCACCAAATTTTTTGACCAAAGACAATACCTTCCTTACCTAAAGGTGACGGAAGGTAAAAAAACAATTGACGGCTAACTGATAATGCGTCAAAGTTTAATCATTTAAAAAAATTAATAAGTAGTTTCATTATTGATGAATATGCACTTCAAAGCTAGTTTAAATTACTTTCAGAAAATATAAAAGTTTGTACATCATTTCATTTAAAAATTCAATGATGATATCGCTTCCGGAAAAATCGGAACTAGAATTCAATATCTTTTCACACTTTGCATTAAAGTTCGTCTCCAACTTACGGCCGGTTTCATAATAAATATAAAGTTACTTTAATTTTAAAGTTTGATCTAAAAGTGAAAAAAGCGTTTCATAATTCGACTTTAAGTTAAAGTTGTTAGTTTAAAGTCCTTTAAAATAAAGTCATGAGAGAGTTCCTTTACGAGCTTAAAGTGGATGTTTAACTTATCAGTTTTGATTCCACATTTTTGATAAAAAATGTTTTCTTAAAATTTTTTTTTCAATAACTTATTGACAAAAGTCTCGTCGAAGATGTTAATATTAAATAAAGAAAGGATTATATTAGCCACGAATTAATAATTGAAATCAGATCAGATCAGATTTAGGTTAAGGAAAATACAATTTTATTTGTATTGGAACAGATAGAAGAAATAATAAAACAAATAAATAAATATTGAGGTATTTATTAACTTTTTTAGAGGTGGTTTCACATCATATTATGTATTAATAATTCCAGTACTAAATCCAATATCTTTTATTATTGGTGGGCCACCACTTGACACTGTTCTGTTTTTCCAAACCATATTTTCTAGCGATTTTTAAGTTATTGAAATTTCTATTTAGCCATGACAGCCTGTTCAATATTTGCCAAGTTGAATCCTACAAAATTTTGCACAAATAAATGTTGAAATATTAAGCAACCTAACCTATAAAATTGCTTACCTTTTCTTTTCATTGAATATTGTAGTTTTCCTTTTCTTACATTTCAACATATGTTTGTGTTTCTATATTAATTAAATCAAGGTGTATTATTCATCAAATATAAAATTTCCGCCTCTATTTCTTCTATAAATATTGTTCTGCCAGTCAGTCTTACTAAACAGTTTGTTGTAAAATAATTTCTAAAACTTTAGAACTACTTTACTTAAAGTAAAGGAAATTTTTATTATGAAACGTACATATTTTAAAGTGTATATAAAGTCACTTTAAAATAAAGTTTAACTTTATCTGAAGTTTACTTTAACGAATTATTATGAAACCGGCCGTTAGTAATTTAAAGTATAGATCTAAAATGAATAATAAAGAAAATAATCAATGTCCCTATTTTTTCAGTCACTTATATATATTTATTCATATTTACTTTCGTGATTGTACATATTTAACAATAAATATTTAATTTTAATATATTTCGTAGAAATGCAATAAAATATCTTTAATATAAAAAATATCATTTATGTTGCGCAATTGGCAATTAGATATCTCCCTAAAAAAGAAGGGGAAAAATGCTGTCGGTTGTCAATGTGTGGTGATGCGAACTGCACCATAATGATAGTAATCATTTCAGTGAAAGATTTTCAGGATTCACGGCTGAGAAAAATGCATAACTACTGTAATTTCAGCTCTTCATTCTTCAGTCGTAGATTACACGCACAAAACAGTTGCACATCGTCAGAGTCGACGCGATCCGTGCGATAAATTCATTGGGATTTCAGCCGAGCGAATAAAAATAACAAAGCACTCTCACGTATGGAAAATGGCAACGTTGCATTTTGATTCGAGGCTTTTATTCGGCGCCGTTTATGAAACAGCTTATTGAGAGCGCTGTTGCTGCCAGTTGCCAGTGTGAGTGGATGTGGGTGGGCGATGCGATAATGAAATGTTCTTTATCATCCGATGTACTTTTAGATCGAGTTTTGCAATTTTAAAACGTTTCACTGGGGAACTCATACACCGAAATTAATCATAGAACATTACAAGATTATTTATTAGGTACCTATACCTATACAGAAACAGACACTGAAATTTAATACGTGTATTATACTCGTTTCGTATATACATAATATTAAAACTATAATTAAGAGATATGTATATAACTTATATACATTAGAAGTCAGGGTCGGATTGGCCAGTCGGGATAATCGGGAATTTCCCGAGAGGTCGCGGCTTTTTGAGGTCGCCGCTCGGTGATTACAAACTAAAATGAGAGTACGTAGCATCATCTAACTTACTTCACCGGGTAATCTTTCTTATTTAGATTGTTTTTACTATTTTCTTATTCTTGACAAAAAAAATCAGTGTTGCAAATATAGTCCGAGGTCGAATATATGAGGTTTTGATAATTTCCTACTTTGTAGATTTTGAATGATTGGAATTATAGTTAAGGTTGTCCAATGTTGGTGTGTTGGTTTACGGTAGGGTAGACTGATGTTATTAGTCCATGGTTCGTTTTCTCTGTTAAAACATCCAAGAATGGACGGACTCCATGAGATTTTTTCTCTATTGTAAACCTAATATCAAGTATCACCGACATATCTAAGCTAAAGTTTAGGTCTTATATTGGCTATATCTAGTGTTCATTCTTCAAAAAATTCCATGTATAAATATCTATCCTTTTCTTGGAAATATGAGTTCTGTAGGCAGCACTGTAAAAGTTCCATTATATCATCAAGAGGCAAGTCGGTTCTAATTTTAAGCTGATATCTTTTTCAAGCCTTGTTTTGCTGATTTCTAAAAATTTCTCGTAAATAAACTTACATAAAAGCTGACAAGATTTTGTGGTTGTAATAACTGTATTTAGCTTACAAGTTCTAAAAATGTTTTGAATTCTTCACATATATGATGTTCTTTTTCCTTGAATTGGCTGAATGATTGGTAATAGAAATTGTGATAGTTTGTAAGTAGGAAAATTTATGGAACTTTTGACGAGTTTATTAGATGCTTAAATCTTGCTCATGAATTTATGGAAGCCCCGCGTCCAGGTGTGGAAGCTTGCTAAAATATGGACTGAAATCTGTTTTTGTTCTAAACGGAATATATATTTTCTATATTTCTTAAGTGCACGGTACACTTTGTTTTCTATAGACGTAGTAGAATGTTTTCCAAGTTTTTTTATAATTTCCTTGATTCAAAAGCTCTTCTATTTTCTGATCTCATAAATTGGTATCCAATATTACTGTAACACTTCCATTATCTGCGGGTAGAATCTTGGCTGTGTTATCTTTCAATGTTTTATTTTCTTTGTTTTCAAGACTAGGTTTAATCAGATAAATTCCAACGACTAGTTTTCAACCAATCATGATGCAAAACACTTGAAAATTCAACCAACGGTAACAGTATTATACTGATAAAACCCCGTTACCCCGATAATTTTCCGCTACCAAGTAAATAAACAGTTGTTATTGTTTATAACTGTCAGTGTGTCAGTTAATTAATATTTCAAGTTTAAAAATAAAATATTAATAATTAAATTGTTTCATTTTGCTTTGTCTTTGGAATTTATCTCACCAAATACCACACGACCTCTCAGATTTTCTCAGATAAATTTTTATTTTGCACTCATTTTTTATGCTTTTAAGCAAAATCACTCAAGCAAACTGACATTAGGTAAAACCCCTCCTCCTTCGGAGTCGGGATTTACCACGCAGTTTGCTTTCGTGTTTGTTGCCAAGCAAAAAAAAATCGTCTTGTGATATTACTTCTGATAATTTTTTGCTTCAGAATTTTCCTCACAAATTTTAAATGAAATTAAATGTGATTTTCTTAACTACTGAATGTTCTATATTTTAAATATTATTTTTAGGAGCGTTTTTTTATATTTCAACATCTTTTATAACTGTTCAATTTCTATGTAGGCAAAAAATTCGTATTATCCAACACCAAAACTAATTTATTACTTTGTGGCAATATAATTATAAATTTAAAAAAATTGAGATGAGGCTGATCATGCTAGAATTTTCCCGGGCCGCTGAATTTTCCCGGGCCGCTGAATTTTCCCGGGCCGCTGAATTTTGCCAATCCGGCCCTGTTAGAAGTAGACAGAACATATTGATAATACTTTCATTGCTCAAACCATTTTTTAACCTATAAATTTAATAATTGTTACATATTCGGTGTTTGGATCAAATGAGCATAGGTAAGTTACACAATAGTGATCAAAAAATTAAATAAACATTGAGCATTGCAATCCCTATTAAAAAGACCAAATAGGCAGGGCCGCTCTAGGGGTATAAGGCGCCTTTGTGCAAAGTTATATTTTAGCGCCCCCTAAATGATGTAAAATTTGCAAAGTACCACATGCTTAAAGTTTAAACTACACTTTTTATTCTTCAAAAATGCTAGATTAAATATATTGATGAAATTGTCTTAGATTCATTCTTGTAATCAATAGGTTATAATCAAAATCCTGTTTTGTAATCAATTACTATTATTATTATTATTATTATTATTATTATTTTATTTATTTTCTCGATAAAGATACAGTAGTTTAATACAATTTATATCTTTTCGGTCTGCCATGGCTTTTCTGGAGAAGAACTTCATCCTGATCCATTAAGCATTTAAAAACTTACGCACAATGCGGCAAGTTTGCAGTATAGCTGTTTTTTGGATTATTGCAAGAAGGTTTGGTTTCAGACTTAATAATTCCATATTCCTTAAAAAATTGCTCGTTATTACTCCTGTTACAGATATAATTATAGGAACAACGTGAACACTATTGAGTTGCCATACATGTTTCAGTTCTATGGAAAGATTTTCATACTTAGTAATTTTTGTAATTTCAGTTTTTCGCAAATTATTTGTAAGTGGGCATCCAATATCCAATATAATTCCTGTTTTATTGCATTTGTTAATTATGATGATGTCAGGTCTATTGTAATCAACTGTTCTATCCGTTAACATAGGTCTATCCCAATACAATATAATAGTTTTTGATTCTAATACCGGTGCAGGCAAGTATTTGTAGAAAGGTGGAGGGTTATTTATTAATTTATGATTTAAAGCTAGCTGGCGATGAATAATTTTGGCAATTTCATTGTGTCTGCCGAGGTATGCAGTGTCAGCTAACTCTGAACATCCAGCAGTGATATGATCAATTGATTCGCCTGGTTTATTACAAATTCTACAAACGTCAACAGTGGCAGCTAATTTCATTACGTGTTTTTCATAGTTTCTTGTCCTCATTACTTGGTCCTGAATAGCCATGATGAATCCTTCAGTCTCAGGATGTAGATACCCGTCATGTAGCCAACGTAAAGATGATGGTTTGTCAATCTCTTGCTTATTTAGAGCGTTCGGATACCTTCCATGTAAAATTTTTTCCCTCCAAACTAAATGGGCTTCGACTCCAGTTACCACTTGGCGTCTTTCTTCACTTTGCACTGTACTTAAATTTAAAGGAGTGAATTTTAGGTCTGAGGTTACAATAAGTTTAATTTTTTGGTTATCATTAGTTTGGAAATATTCTCTCATTTGTTGTTCTTGAGATCTACAGAGATTAAAAATATTAAGTAATCCTCTACCACCCTCTTTTCTTGGGAGGTAAACTCTTTGTAAGGCACTATTGGGGTGATGCATTCTAAACTTTGTAAGAGTCGTTCTTGTTATTCTGTCCAATTCGTTGAGATCTGTATCAGAGTATTTAAGGATGCCAAATGAGTATATTAAAACAGGGATTGCATATGTATTAATAGCAGTTATTAAGTTTTTTGAATTTAACTTTGTATTAAGTAATTTTGTAAGTCTTGCTTTATATTTAATTTTAAATTCATATTTTAAGCGTGTGTGTTCAATTCGAATGTTTTGTTTTATGCCTAAATATTTATAAGTATCACGTGCGGTAAGTTGTTCAAACGTATTTTCTTCCTCAGATATGATACAGAGCTTTCCTTTTTGCATGTGTATTTCAGAGCATTTTTCTACACCAAATGACATCCTTATATCGTTACTAAACACTTCTATTATTTTATTCATAGCGCGTAAGTGAGTTTTGTTTTCAGCATATACTTTGATGTCATCCATATACATCAAATGGGAAAATCTAGTTTGCCTATCTTTTATGTTGAGTCTATATCCAAGCTCAAGTTGATTTAGTATATGCGACAAAGGGTTTAACGCCATACAAAACCATAATGGACTTAAAGAATCGCCTTGAAATATACCATTTTTAATTTTAATTGTTGTTAATACTTTATTATTGATAAACGCTTGTGTTTGCCAAGTTTTCATTATAAATGTAAGCAAAGAAATAACTTGATGATTTACCTTATACAATTGCAAAACTTTCACCAGCCAATCATGTGGGACAGAATCGTAGGCTTTACGAAAGTCTATATATGATATGCTTAAATTTCTTTTATTGACTTCAGCATGTTTTATTATGACGGCGTCAATGGTTAATTGCTCCTTACAGCCCAGTGCTCCTTTAATGCAGCCCTTTTGTTCATCGCTTATTATGTTATTTATTGAACAATGATCATAGATCTTTTGGCGCAAAAGAGATGTGCATAACTTGTACAACGTCGAAAGGCAAGTTATCGGTCTATAATTTCGTGGATCCATAAGGTTACCTTTCTTGGGTATGAAGTAGGTTGTACCAGTAGACAAAAAATTAGGGAAATTAGTTGGGTCTGTAAGAATATCATTGAAACATTGGGCTATTCGAGCATGGAGCGAAGTGAATCTTTTAATCCAAAAGGCATGAATGCGGTCAGGGCCCGGGGTATTCCAATTTGCCGTTTTACTTAAACACGTGGTTATATCGGTATTTGTGAATTCGATGGTTGGCATTTCCCTTATTTCAAGTGCGTTATTTTCTATATTATCAAGCCAGGCAGCGTTTTGATTGAAACTGCTTGATTTAGACCATATTTCTTCCCAAACATTCTTAAAATCTTGTTCTGGTGGATCGCAAGGATGTTCCTCTTCGCCATTATTCTCCAGTTTTCTGTAGAACTTCCTCTGGTTGGCTTCAAACATACTGTTTTGCTCTTTCCGCTTTGTTATGCCATTATATCGACGTAATCTTGCCGCTTTAACTTTAAGTTTTTGTCTAATCACATCTTGATAATTTAAAAGCTTTTGCTTCAAATCGTTATCCTCAAAACTAATATTTATTTTTCTTAGTATTGCGTTTATTTTTGCATTTACTTTTCGACTTTTGTTGTTATTTAAAAATTCATGAACTATATTTACTTCTGATCTAAAATAATTAATTCTGTTTTGTAACCTTATTCGCCAGGCTGGTTCCATTTTTCGTTTCGTGGATCTTCCTGTGTTTTCATAAATTCTTTGATCATTGAATTCTACAACAGTGGCGACAGCAGCATACAGGGCAGTATTTATATCTGTTAAGTTGTTCACTTGATTAATTATGAGAGACATTGATCTATTTACATTCATTATATGCATGTTTGTTTCTTTATTATTATTATTATTATTATTATTATTATTATTATTATTATTATTATTATTATTATTATTATTATTATTATTATTATTATTATTATTATTATAAATATTATTATTATTATTATTATTGTAGGGATGATGAGAAATAATTGGAGATGTAGTGGTGGTAAACAGTGTTTATTTAATAGTAATTTAATTAACTTTCCTACGTTTCGATTCCAAATGAATCATCATCAGGGATAGTTAAAGTACAGTTGGAAAATAAGATCATTACATTACATAATCAAAAATGTAAGCATGAAAATATCGTCAAAAATATCAGAGGTAATAAAATACATTCAATACATACATTTTAAGTCTTTTATTTTGTAGTAATATTCACTCAATATAATCAATAATAATTAAGTAATCCCATTTATAGAGCTATCGCACTTATGACGAAGAACTATATTGTTCTAACCTAGCCATATAATCACGGCTGCTTTTATTCGAAGTTCTGTACCGTAGAGGGTGCTTACCAGTCGTCACCTCAAAGCACCATAGAGATCGCTTTTTGTGCAATTTGAAAAATGATAATTATTTCCCTCTTTGACTTCAGTAAGATTCGAGTCAGGGGTGTCTAAATCAGAGGTGCGCAATTTATTTATTTTTGCAAACATTTTTCTTTGACAGAATTTCTACGCGAGTCCTAAAACTTTTTAATTAGAAAGTATAATACACATATTTTTTTTTTTTGAGAATTCTGCTATCCCCACAATCCTAAAACCACGTGACCTCATATTAATTTGAATAAATAGTATAATTCGATCTGATATTAAAGAAAATAACCCTTCAATTATTATTAATAAAAAATCTGATGTGGCCAGCACATTACCTTCCGTCAGTTCTATGTATTTTGTTCAAATTTCATACGGAAAGTTCCTTCCTAAATTAAATATTCTATTTCTTGTACATTACCTTCCGGCAGTTGCATGTATTTTATGCAAATTTCATACAGAAAATTATTATTTTATGACGTTTTCTATATACAGTCTATCTGCAGAAATAAAAGATTTATTATTATTATTATTATTTCTTGGACATTACCTTAAAGCAGTTGTATGTATTTTATACAAATTCCATACAGAAAGCAAAAGATCCTATATTTCCAGTAAAATTATAAGACAGACACACTATGTCAATTTCACTTGACACTGACATCTTTCAATCAGAATTTTCTTAATATAGTAGCTGTTTCCACAGCTATGGCTACTTTACGAAATTTAATTTCTTTATAATTTTTACCTTCCGTCACCTTTAGGTAAGGAAGGTATTGTCTTTGGTCAAAAAATTCGATGATGAGTTTTTACTCAATAAGCACGTTTTAGGGTCCCTAGAATACGAATCTACTATTTTTACGATGATGTCTGTATGTGTGTGTGTGCGTGTGTGTGTGTGGATGTGTGTGTGTGTGGATGTGTGTGTGTGTGTGTAACAAAATTTTCGTCTGCGATAACTCTAATACTACAGTTACAAAAATTATAATTTTTTCGTATACTTCTTCGTTACATCCATAGGAAGAGCTGATTAGATTTTGGTTACAATTGGTCAACCGGAAGTACCATCATTTGAAGATTTTAACAGTTTTCCTTGAAAAAACTATGTTAAATATAATTTTTTCACATTTGATGTTATTATAAATATTAAAGAATATTTTATTCTCTATACGATTTGACTGCATTTTATACTTAATATTAAATGGATATAGAGTTAAAAAATTATAAAGAAATTAAATTTCATAAAGTAGCCATAGCTGTGGAAACAGATACTATATTAAGAAAATTCTGATTGAAAGATGTCAGTGTCAAGTGAAATTGACATAGTGTGTCTGTCTTATAATTTTACTGGAAATATAGGATCTTTTGCTTTCTGTATGGAATTTGTATAAAATACATACAACTGCTTTAAGGTAATGTACAAGAAATAATAATAATAATAATAATAATAATAATAATAATAATAATAATAATAATAATAATAATAATAATAATAATAATAATAATAAATCTTTTATTTCTGCAGATACATTACACTGTATATAGAAAACGTCACAAAATAATAATTTTCTGTTTGAAATTTGCATAAAATACATGCAACTGCCGGAAGGTAATGTACAAGAAATAGAATATGTATTTAATTTAGCAAGGAACTTTCCGTATGAAATTTGTACAAAATACATAGAACTGACGGAAGGTAATGTGCTGGCCACATCAGATTTTTTTAACTCTATATCCCTTTAATATTAAGTATAAAATGCAGTCAAATCGTATAGAGAATAAAATATTCTTTAATATTTATAATAACATCAAATGTGAAAAAATTATATTTAACATAGTTTTTTCAAGGAAAACTGTTAAAATCTTCAAATGATGGTACTTCCGGTTGACCAATTGTAACCAAAATCTAATCAGCTCTTCCTATGGATGTAACGAAGAAGTATACGAAAAAATTATAATTTTTGTAACTGTAGTATTAGAGTTATCGCAGACGAAAATTTTGTTACACACACACACACACACACACACACACACACACACACATCCACACACACACACACACACACACACACATACAGACATCATCGTAAAAATAGTAAATTCGTATTCTAGGGACCCTAAAACGTGCTTATTGAGTAAAATCTCATCATCGAATTTTTTGACCAAAGACAATACCTTCCTTACCTAAAGGTGACGGAAGGTAAAAAGATCCTCTTGAAATAATAGTCGGCTCATAAACAAAAACTCCTTGTTGAATGTTGAATCCCATTCAATACAAATAAAACTTCTCCGTCCTCGTCCAGTGCAGCGAGAAGTGGCCTAGTCCGGGTTCGAGTCCCGGAAACGGGCTGCCGGCGGATACCGCTGTCTCCGGGACACTTCCTCTGCCGGAGCGAGCAATTTCACCCGGAGCGCGCGCCTTCCGCTCGCCCAAGCTCGGCACAGGTCGGGAGACGTCGGGGGAAGTCGGAACACAACCGGGGGAGGGGGTAAGGAGGCGGAAATACACGAGCAAAGCAATTAGGGGGGATGGAAATTATTTTAAACCAGGATTTTAATTTTAAGGTTGGCAGTAATTGTTGTTTTACTAGTATAAAATAAACTGATGAACAACATAAGATAAATCAATTATAATTATTATGTTAGTAGCATTTATGGATTTATATTTCTTTATGAAAAAGCTTTTAATATGAGTATGAGCGGGTTTTATAAACGTCCAGTTAAATATAAATAAATCTAATAGGCTACTTGCAGGATACTGAAAATCCGGTTGCTATCACTATATACCTAATGTTATGTTGAAAACGTATGCAAAAATATAAATTTTATTTAAAAAAAATATGTTTTTTAGTAAATTAAGAAAGAACATTGTTTGTGGCGTCATTATTTTGAAATGGAGAAAGGGAAGTATATTTAAGAATGTCACATGTCTGTCTCTCTTTTTTATTATTTGTAATTTGCGTGGTGTCTGATACTTTTATTATGTATTTAGATTTGTTAAGCAGGATTTTGAAGGATTTTAATTTAGCTTGTACTCGTACAAGATTAGAAATACAAACTAAAATATTAACCTCCAAACTATTGTTCAAACGTCAAACAGGTGATCTGTCATATTTAAATTACCTGCAGATGTCGTTTCTATTGGGTGTTCCGATTCGGGTGCGACGTAATTCTACGTCATACATGGCGGTAATTTATATATTCAAATTTCATTAATTTTTCTGGCAAATTAATAAAAAAATTCCAAAAGAAAAAATATGGGTAATGGGTAGCAAGTTTTTATCTTCTCTTCAAAAATATTAAATAAAAAAATCTGATGTGGCCAGCACATTACCTTCCGTCAGTTCTATGTATTTTGTACAAATTTCATACGGAAAGTTCCTTGCTAAATTAAATATTCTATTTCTTGTACATTACCTTCCGGCAGTTGCATGTATTTTATGCAAATTTCTTACAGAAAATTATTATTTTGTGACGTTTTCTATATACAGTGTAATGTATCTGCAGAAATAAAAGATTTATTATTATTATTTCTTGTACATTACCTAAAAGCAGTTGTATGTATTTTTTACAAATTCCATACAGAAAGCAAAAGATCATATATTTCCAGTAAAATTATAAGACAGACACACTATGTCAATTACATTTGACACTGACATCTTTCAATCAGAATTTTCTTAATATAGTAGCTGTTTCCACAGCTATGGCTACTTTATGAAATTTAATTTCTTTATAATTTTTTAACTCTATATCCATTTAATATTAAGTATAAAATGCAGTCAAATCGTATAGAGAATAAAATATTCTTTAATATTTATAATAACATCAAATGTGAAAAAATTATATTTAACATAGTTTTTTCAAGAAAAACTGTTAAAATCTTCAAATGATGGTACTTCCGGTTGACCAATTGTAACCAAAATCTAATCAGCTCTTCATATGGATGTAACGAAGAAGTATACGAAAAAATTATAATTTTTGTAACTGCAGTATTAGAGTTATCGCAGACGAAAATTTTGTTACACACACACACACACACACACACACACACACACACACACACACACACATCCACACACACACACACACACACACACATCCACACACACACACACACACACACACACACATCCACACACACACACACACACACACACACACACACACACATACAGACATCATCTTAAAAATAGTAAATTCGTATTCTAGGGACCCTAAAACGTGCTTATTGAGTAAAAACTCATCATCGAATTTTTTGACCAAAGACAATACCTTCCTTACCTAAAGGTGACGGAAGGTAAAAATGCACGCAAGTAGCCTATTAAGTAAACATATTCGAATCAATTTACATATTCCGATGGCACTATTATTGCTGTCAAAAAATCTCGTATTTGTCTATTTAATTAAATTTACTTTCAAAGTAAATTTAAATGGATATTTATAAAATCGGTCCCATATCTGCTAATAACTCTTTCTCACTTCACTTAGATATATGTCTGTTATTATTTTTTTTTCCTAACAATTATAAGATTGTTTTCTTTTCTTCAGAAATACTACGAGAGTCCCGCTGGAACTATCGGTAATAAAAAAATCAGGTGGAAAATAAAATTTACACTCATTTTAAACAGTTATTTATCTTTATTTTAAAGTAATGCTACATGCTTGCTAAAGTGCTAAAGTTATGTTATGAAAACGAACACAATTTTAATTTTAATTTAAAATGCTAAAGTGAAGATAAAGTTTATTATGAATACGGCCCCTGGAACTTAGTTAATCAATTTTTTAGTACCGTAAAAATATTGAATTAAACAAAGAGCAGTTTCTTCGGTTTTTGGCGAAAAAAAAAAATATAAAAGCAAGAGAACACCCACCTACTTATCTAATTTGGCAATGTATGACTAAGCATTTTTTGAATTTAAACAAAATGTACGTGCTGGAAAGAGAGGTCGAAAAAAGAAATTAATGCAGTTCATGGTTCTTGATTATTTCGAAAGCATTACAGAAGACGATAGGTTGGGAGCTTTTAAGAAGTAGAAGGAAATAATAATACTTTCAACATGTAATTTAAAATAAAATTAAAAAAAAAAATATATTAACCAAGTGTCTTACTCTTAATAATTCTAGTATGACTTTCGTATTCTTGTCATCGTTGGTGTCGTGGTCGAAAATGTGTACATATTGTACACTAGATACCCTCTCCTCGGACACAAACTAATAATTTTAAAACTGTAGGAACTTTTCGGATAAATAAGAGTAAAACATTACTCTCATTATCCTACCGACTGCGCCACTGTAACATGAGGGGGGTGCGGAAGCTGATCTTGTACGCTTACTTGTTTTCCAACAATGACGCTTTAACTAACTGGTGGACGCTTGGATGATTAGCGTCCACGTCTTGGTTGAAAAGGAAGAACATACACACTTATACTTTCCACTCACTTATTGACTGATGAGGGATGCTGACGAACACTTATATTATGGACACGGACAATACTTGATATTTATAACTAATGTTTTATTTACATGATTCCAAATATTTATTATTAACTAAACATAACTAACACAACTAAACAAATTACAAACATGTTACATAGTAACTCAGTGGCCTGCCGATGAGCCAACGTCTCAAAATTAAAACTCTGTATGTCTTGACAACAAACGTCTTCACGACGTGACAAACTAATGCAGACTATTAAAAAAGCGCTATCTTTAGGACAAAATTATCTTAGGGGTACAGGGTGCATAGGCTGGGGCATTCAAAGTCACGCACGTATGCATAATAATTTCAAGTCTTATCAAACTGTCAAAGATCGGTGACATTCAGCCAGGGCCGGGCCGATGCCTTGTGGCGCCTGAGGCAAGTTACAAAACGGCGCCTTTTATTTTTTTTAAAAAAAGAACTCATATTGTTATTGATTAACAATAGAAGCAAGAACGAAAATTGTATTGAGCAAAAAAAAAATAATCCTCATCTACTTATTATTTTCATGTGACCCATCCCAATATTTTGAAATACCATATTCAAATTATATGGCAACCAGGGCCGCTCCATGGGTATAAGGAGCCTTTGTGTTATGTTATATTTTCGCGCCCCTTCCCCCTAATGATGTTTAAACTATACTTTTTGTTTTTCAAAAATGCTAGATTTAATATATTGATGAAATTTTCCTAGATTCATTCTTGTAATCAATAGGTTATAATCTAAATCGTTTGTTGTAATCAACAATTTTACAACAAATTTCAGGATTTTTGTACATTTGATTCTTCGCAAAATGATAGTAGGTATTTAAATATTTGATTCATTGTGGGATCCATTCATGTAATCAATATTCTTGAGTTATAATCAATATATTCATTGTTGTAATCAATATTTTCATATTTATTATTTCAATATTACAATGCTAGAACAATAACGAACCGATCAGTACGATAATTATTTTACTTATAACTAGAGCTCTAATGCAAACAAATTAAAAAGTATATTTTCACTTCTATCACGTTAATTTATAAATTTTATAGCAATTTTGTCTTTACGAATAAGAGCATTTTATAAAATTTACTATTATTTACTTTACTGTCTTGAAACAGCGCCCCTCAAAGTCTAGGCGCCTTTGGCAGGGCACAACCTGCCCACCCGCACGGAGCGGCCCTGATGGCAACGGGTGTAAGAGAAAAATTATGGCTTAATTAACATGAAATTTCTATGTATTTCAAAATATATTTAATATTTAAATATAAAAAGTCATTGAATATCAAGAATGCAGAAAGAGGAACAAATGTTATTAGTGCATTAAATTATTAAGACATTTTTCGGCTGTTTATTAAAATTGTATATTTTTAGTATGTCGTTTTGGCGCCTGTTTCAATCCGGTGCCTGAGGCGGTCGCCTCACCGCCTCACCTATCGGGCCGGCCCTGCATTCAGCCCAAACAAAAACGGTGGGAAAAATGATAATTATTTCTAAACAGAATTTTTACTAACAAAGATAACCAGTTGAAATATTATTCCTGAACTATAATTTAGAAAAATATCATAAAAAAGTTATTTGTTTGTTTATTGTACGTACCCTTGCCTTATCACAAGTGAAATATCATTAATTAAAATCTATCTTTAAAGTTTCTATTGGATTTCATTTGCAATACAGAAATGAAGATGTTTTCTCTTGAAAATGTATTTTACTTTACCTATTCATTTTGCGATCTCTTTATGGCTGCTATTGGAATTCTTGCGGCAATCTAAATCAAATCTTATTATATTAATATAAACGAGGAGAGTTTTGCTCGGCTGTCGTATCGGTTATTATAACGGTGTATATAACTTTACTATTCTAACTGTAGGAAATCTCCAGCTTCCAAGATGAGCTGACAGAATGCACAGTGGCGTAGGCAATAAAATTTTATACTTATTATAAAATAAAATGTTTTATGAAGACAGTAAAATAGTGCTCCTAATAAATTGGCAAGCCACTTTTATATTTTCACATTAACACATTAGAACAGATTTTCGATTTCTGTAATAATAATTGTTTGTGATAAATTTTAAATTACGATTAAAGTTTGCATCGTATTGAAACCAAATTCTGTGTAATGGCGCCTCAGAGTATGCCATGATGAATCGCCGCTAGATGCCAAAACAGTAGATGTATTCTTTTTGGTCAAAATCTCAGTTCGTCTCTGCTCACTTCAGATAAACTCAGTAAATTGTTGTTTTTGTCATAACTGAGTTGAGTGGTACCGAGTGTACTTACATCCCCCTGTACCGATGGTGCATCACTCATGAAATAAACTCAAAATGATCTGAACTATTCTGTTTAGTGGAAGGGATAATGTTGTGAGAAGAAATGCCACTTTGTAGGCTATAAATGTATTATAGTTCAGCCTTCGTGCGATTGAAAATAAAAATGTCATATACGGTATCATATTTGACATAGAATTATCCTTTCCTCTTTATATATATATATATATATATATATATATATATATATATATATATATATATATATATATATATATATATATATATATATCTGGGAATTATACTAGACGTCAAATTGCTATTTTATGAACATTTTAATTTAGTAATAAATAAATCATTACAATTATTAGGTTTCTTGAAAAGAATTTCGCAATATTTTACAAACATCCGTAGTCTCTTAATAATTTATAATGCTTTTATTAGATCTACATTGGAATACTGCTCTGTTCAAAAAAAGTTTGTTAAATATTTAGCCTACAAAAGTAATGTCCAATTTGATAATTCAAATTATTTTCTCTTACTGCAATATTTTGGTTTAACACCTCTAAATGTAAGAAGAAAATACTATGACATCATTTTCAAAATTTTAAATAATTTGATCATCTCAACTGAAATTCTTAACATGTTGTCTTTATTAGTAACTCAATATATTACTCGTAGTACTGCACTGCTGAAAGGAACCGATGCTAGAACTAACTCCCCTCTAAACAGGATTATCGGTAATGTAAACTCTGTATATGATAATATATGTATTTTTAATAGACCTTTGAACAGTTTTAAGAATGATTTAAAATCTATCTTATCATAATTCTTATGTATTTAAATTAACTAACGAAAAGAAGGAAAATACAAACTATACAAATCTGAAATTTTATTGAACATTATTAATTAATGTCATCTTATGTACTTGGTTTCCTAGGCTTTCTTAATGACATTTGTTATTAAAATAACATTTTATTTTATAATATACAATACTTTTATATACTACTTACGATTTTTTATTGCCAAATCTAAAGGATAACCTTGACTTGGCAATGCGATATTTCATACCGTTCTGATTTCCATTTTTTATACGTTCTTTTTCAATACTTACAATCAATTCATAATATAATTCAGTTATTTGTTATTAAATTATTCAAATCTTTTTTTCTATTTCGGTGTTCTTATGTTTTTATAAAAGCACTGTTTTTCACTGAAAACACGTTTAGAATAGTACATTAAAACACAAGTATCATAAGGCAATTTGTTAACGTACGAGTCCAAGTTTGGAAAACGAGCCGCCAGGCGAGTTTTACAAAGGACGAGTGCGTCAACAGGCCTTATGATACATGTTTTTTATACTATTTTTTCTATTGAGGTAATTTTACAATTAGATTTTTAAAAAAAGGAGTTGTCAAAATATGAGTTGGTGTTTTTTTTATCAGTTATGTTGGTAGCGTTTCCCGCTAAAAATTGAAATTTCACATTTTGACAGTTTGTGTATCTTGTGATTTTGTCTGACTGTTTACATTAAAACATTGTATCAAGCTTTATACAATTATGAAAGAGGAAAACCAATACATACAATGAACTCCAAGGTTATTAATGAACCATCCTGATTTGACATATCGGTGTTTCGTGTTGGTTATTATCATAAATAAAACTTGAATATGGGATTGAAGGACGTTACGTGGACCATCAAGCCTTTTTATTGAGAAAACATAAATAAAACTCTTTAAATAATGAAATACTTTAATGAACAATTTATTGCTTTAGACTTTTACTTTCCACCATTTTTACAACACTCACTGCTCAGTTGCACAGATAACGGCAACAGCTTTTCTTACAATTTTTAATACAAAACATATATGGCATATATTCGATAGTTCGTCACAACGTGGAACTGCAAATCATGGATTAAAACGTCAACTTTTCATATTTGTTTGCTAGTAGCCGCCACAAATTGAGTAGACAGTGTTAACATTTTCAAGTAACGTGCATCATACATTTCATAACCTGCCTGGAATAACAATACATTAGATTCAAAATTGCATTACCATAAATTTAAATTGTAATAAATAAAACTTACCGTTTTAATTATTTTGACAAAGTAAACCTGAGCGCATTGTTTCTTGTTTCATAATTTTTTACTTGAAATTTTAACTTCACAGATTCTTATTCTTTCTTAACTAACACAGCTATAGCTATAAATTTCTTTTCTTTCTAGTCCTATCACCTAGTGAAAGGATAAAAATCCACAATTAGAAGTAATATTTCAACACAAACAATTTACCATTTTAAGGTTATCTGTCAGTTATGAAAGCATGACTACCACCTATAGAACATGAAAGGCGCCAAAAACAGTACGTTTATAGATTTTCTAAACGTCGTGTTTTCACCAGTGCTTTTATAGAAACATAAGAACACCGAAATATAAAAAATCTATAAACGTACTGTTTTTGGCGCCTTTTGTATTCTAGAGATGGTAATCATGCTTTCATAACTGACAGATAACCTCAAAATGGTAAATTGTTTGTGTTAAAATATTATTTCTAATTGAGGATTTTTATCCTTTCTCTAGGTGATAGGACTAGAAAGAAAAGAAATTTATAGCTATAGCTGTGTTAGTTAAGAAAGAATAAGAATCTGTGAAGTTAAAATTTCAACTAAAAAATTATGAAACAAGAAACAATGCGCTCAGGTTTACTTTGTCAAAATGATTAAAACGGTAAGTTTTATTTATAACAATCTACATTTATGGTAATGCAATTTTGAATTGAATGTATTGTTATTCCATGCAGGTTATGAAATGCACGTTACTTGAAAATGTTGACACTGTCTACTCAATTTGTGGCGGCTACTAGCAAACAAATATGGAAAGTTGACGTTTTAATCCATGATTTCCAGTTCCACGCTGTGGCGAACTATCGAATATATGCCATATATGTTTTGTATTAAATAGTGTAAGAACAGCTGTTGCCGTTATCTGTGCAACTAAGCAGTGAGTGTTGACAAAATAGTGGAATGTAATTAATAAATAATAAATTATTCATTAAAGTATTTCATTATTTCATTATTTAAAGATGTTGTTTTCTCAATAAAAAGGCTCGATGGTCCACGTAACGTCCTTCAATCCCATATTCAAGTTTTATGTATGATAATAACCAACACGAACCACCGATATGTCAAATCAGGATGGTTCATTAATAAACCTTGGAGTTCATTGTATGTATTGGCTTTCATCTTTCATAATTGTATAATGCTTGATACAATGCTTTAATGTAAACAATCAGACAAAATCACAAGATACACAACCTGTCAAAATGTGAAATTTATATTTTTAGCGGGAAGCGCTACCAACATAACTGATAAAAAAACACCAACTCATATTTTTGACAAGTCCTTTTTTTAAAAATCTAATTGTAAAATTACCTCAATAGAAAAAATCTGATGTGGCCAGCACATTACCTTCCGTCAGTTCTACGTATTTTATATAAATGTCATACATAAAGATCTTTGCAAAAGATTATATTTCTTGTACATTACCTTAAGGCAGTTGTATGTATTTTATACAAATTCCATACAGAAAGTTTCTAAAAAAAGATCGTATATATTTCCAGTAAAATTATAACATAAACATACTGTCAACTGCACTTGACACTGACACCTTTCAATCAGAATTTTCTTAATGTAGCAGCTGTTTCCAGAGTTATAGCAAAGCTGACTAATATATATGATATTTAATTTCTTTATAATTTTTTAACTCTATGTCCATTTAATATGAAGTATAAAATGCATTAAAATCGTATAGAGAATAAATAATTCTTTAATATTTATAATAACATTAAATGTGAAAAAATGATATTAAACACCGTTTTTTCAAGAAAAACTGTTAAAATCTTCAAATGAAGGTACTTCCGGTTGACCAATTATAACCAAAATCTAATCAGCTCTTCACATGGATGTAACGAAGAGGAATACGAAAGAATTATAATTTTTGGAATTGTAGAATTAGAGTTATCGCATTTGCAAATTTTGTCACACACAGACACACACACACACACACACACACACACACACACACACACACACATACACACACACACACACACACACACACACACATACATACATACATACATACACACACACACACACACATACAGACATCATCGTAAAAATAGTAAAATCGTATTCTAGGGACCCTAAAACGTGCTTATTCATCAAAAACTCACCACCGAATTTTTTGACCAAAGACAATACCTTCCTTACCTAAAGGTGACGGAAGGTAAAAATAGTATAAAAAACATGTATCATAAGGCCTGTTGTGTTTTAATGTACTATTATCTAAATGACAACATTGAAATGTCAAATATGACATTTGTATCGTTCGTCGTCTTTATCTTGTAATAAATGAATAGACAGTTGCCTAGGTTACGCGACTTCGAGATTTGTAATTCGTGGATTTCATATCCATCCTAGAATGGATATGAAATTATATTCGTTCAGTTAACTAGTATTGCCTACATATCCATTCTGCAGATTGTGAAGAAATATCTTTTTGAAGTGGGAGTAGAAAAAATAATTTTACTGAAATGGTTCATTGTATGAACAAACAAAAAAAAAATACTTCTTTATTATTTTACAAAAATATAGGATCCCTTGGCTGTAAGAGTTAAATTATCGGGGCCGTCTTCGATTCCGACCGCTTTCTAACTGAAGACTTAAAATTATTTCCAATTTTCAAACAAAAGAAACTCCTGTGGTGCACTCTCCATAACAGCGTTGAGAACCCGTGAAATGACAGCTTGTAAACACTCAATACGATACAGATATGTCGTTATTACCGAAATCTGCGAATAGAAGCAGATTGGCTCACCCAGAAAAGGGGTGTAAGTAATAATGACATACAGGTATTTTTTTTAACATAAACTAATTTAAAATTAGTTAAATACGCTATTTGAATAAAGTGTATACTTCAAATATCTCACAAGGTACTTAAGTAGTTACAAATTTACAATTAGGTATGAGTTCTGTCTATGAAAAGAACTGCTACATTTCAAATAAGCAAAAGGCGTGATGATAAATTTGTTATTAATATATACGTAGTTCGGAATGGTTGTACGCCGCTGTGTGAAGTTGTTAAGGGCTGATAGGTACATTAGATAATTCGGGGCTGTGCCTTGCTGCGACGCTGGCAGCAGACGCGCGTTATCCGGCTTTAATTTAAAATTAATATAGCGCAGGCGGCGAGCGCCGGAAATGAGCTTCGGGGACGCCGTGACGGCGTGACGTCACAAGCTCCTCGCGGCAAACACCAAGACGACACAGCCCAACACTGATTATACGTATTCATGTGCCCCGATACACTCTTCATAAGGAACACTGTTCACAGAATAGCTACAGACTATATTTTTTATTCTATTCTAGAAACTTATTAGTATTAATTTTTAATTATTATGAATGCGCGGAAATATGGAGTCGCTTGGCCGTAAGCGAGGGGTGCCCGATTTGAAATCGGTTAGTCCAGGTTCGATTTCGATCGAAGTCAAACGAATATTATATTAAATTTTCAATTTGCACAAAAATAATTTATGTCGTGTTCTCTCTACGTCAGCATTGAGAACCTGTGAGGTAAAGGCTCAATGATACAAGCAGAGAATCCTAAGTCATTGACAACGTTTATCTCGAAAATTCAAGCGGCTTCAAGTATATTATGACTTGAAAAATCCTATTGGTTTATCTCAGCGGATTGAAAATAAGATTGAGTTATTTTCAATTTTTATTAAATTCGTATCGACTAAAAAAAGATAGTTAAATACTCGATTATACAGACAGACAGGGAAAGGTATATGATCTAATTTCATCTTGGATATAAAAACCCAAAATCTAAAAATTGTCATGTTGTTATTTGTCTTCTCTTTCAAAAACATTAAAAAAATATTTATTTCTTCATTACTCCAAATATTTTACTTTTTGACAATTTTATTTCGCGATTTTTGTAAAATGAGGTAAAATGCAAACAACCAACAAATGATATAACACTCCAAAATATTGCGGATGTGCCATTATTTGAAGCTTCACTGTTTATTTCGACAGAAATCAAGCCGCTTCATAAGTCCAAGCCTCTTATTTTATAGGTTTGACTTGACATTTTTAAGCGGCTTGAAGTATTAATCTCGATCGTTTATTCCGAAGATTGAAAAGGGATTTATATTAAATTCAAGCGGCTTCAAACGTCGAGATAAACGTAGTCATTATCGAAATCTGTAAATAGAAGCAGATTGGCACACTAATAGGACTGGGTAAAAAGCCGTGATGATATATTTAATTTACTTATGAAATTATGAAGTATATGAAAGTTCGTTGATATCAAATCTAATATTCAAACCATAAATCAGTATCTTAACATATTTTCATCATAAGATATTATGCACATCCACGATTTATCACGAACGTAATAATAACGTATTAACACGTTTTTCAAACTTTTCTATGTTTAGCACTATTATTTCGCGGTCCATCTAGGGCCCGATTTTACTTTTCTTAAGCCCCAGGCACAATCTGGGACACTTGTTTTTCCATATGTTGGTCGAAGCTTAAAAAGTCACCCGAAACGCGCCTTTAACTTTTCATATGCCGGCTCTTAGCATTTATAATACAAGTTATTATAGTTTATATTAAAAAATATTGGTACTGTTCTAGTTTACTTCGTTCTTCGTTAATATCTCATTAGGTTAAAGAAATATTTAGAAAAGTTTCAATAGAAACATATCCGAATATTTACAAAAATCTATTACATTACTTATTTCAAAGAATAACGGATTATACTTTTTAACGGCAACTTCAAGTTTATGGTTTGCTGCTCACGAATAAAATTACACAGCAAAAATGATTTACCTAGTTAAATTTTAATTTTATAATAACTGAAAGAATAGTAATATATGGCATTAGTTTTAATTTATGTTTTACAAAGAAATTTCAGTTAATTTAGAAAATAACGAGTTATTCTATCAAATATAACTACAATATATCAAATAATGGAATATTATTCAATGAGTGTGTAATGAAAATGAAGTTTGCATTACGAGCCGGAATGCGACTGATGTAAATCATTGGAATGAGTAATAGTCATCAAAAGAAAATAGAATACTATATTTTATCCACAATTACCAAATAATAACATATAATGAAAAATACTTACGTAAAATTTTTTCACTGAAAAATGCAATGACCCTGTTTCATATTTTTCAAAAAGTATTTTAAAGTAAAGTTTATGCAATATTTTTCTTAGTAATAATTTATATTTTAATAATTTGTTATTTTTCTAAAAAATTAAATAAAAAGATTGGCGCTAAAAATAGTCATAAAAAATCTCCCACTCCTGTGACGTCATGGCACTTGCATTACGTAATTCGCAGCCAATAGGAAAACAATTTGTCTATCATCTATATTTTTAAATAAATAAAAGTAGGCGGAGTATATACTTTGACGTCACATTCTGTTTCAGATCGGGTAACTTTTTCAAAATATTATAGAAATTAATTGTAAAATATCTAATGAATATTTCGTGATAATTTCAAATTTGATACTATTTAAAGAATTATATCTTTTTTACCTTCCGTCACCTTTAGGTAAGGAAGGTATTGTCTTTGGTCAAAAAAATCGATGATGAGTTTTTAATCAATAAGCACGTTTTAGGGTCCCTAGAATACGAATTTACTATTTTTACGATGATGTCTGCATGTGTGTGTATGTATGTGTGTGTGTGTGTGTGTGTGTGTGTGTGTGTGCGTGTGCGTGTGCGTATGCGTGTTGCTGTGCGTGTGCGTGTGCGTGTGCGTGTGCGTGTGCGTGTACGTGTGCGTGTGCGTGCGTGCGCGTGCGTGTGTATGTAACAAAACTTTCGTCTGCGATAACTCTAATACTACAGTTACAAAAATTATAATTTTTTCGTATACTTCTTCGTTACATCCATATGAAGAGCTGATTATATTTTGGTTACAATTGGTCAACCGGAAGTACCATCACTTGAAGATTTTAACAGTTTTTCTTGAAAAATCTATGTTAAATATAATTTTTTCACATTTGATGTTATTATAAATATTAAAGAATATTTTATTCTCTATACGATTTGACTGCATTTTATACTTAATATTAAATGGATATAGAGTTAAAAAATTATAAAGAAATTAAATTTCATAAAGTAGCCATAGCTATGGAAACAGCTACTAAGAAAATTCTGATTGAAAGATGTCAGTGTCAAGTGAAATTGACATAGTGTGTTTGTCTTATAATTTTACTGGAAATATAGGATCTTTTGCTTTCTGTATGGAATTTGTATAAAATACATACAACTGCTTTAAGGTAATGTACAAGAAATAATAATAATAAATCTTTTATTTCTGCAGATACATTACACTGTATATAGAAAACGTCACAAAATAATAATTTTCTGTATGAAATTTGCATAAAATACATGCAACTGCCGGAAGGTAATGTAGAAGAAATAGAATATTTAATTTAACAAGGAACTTTCCGTATGAAATTTGTACAAAATACATAGAACTGACGGAAGGTAATGTGCTGGCCACATCAGATTTTTTAATTTAATAATTAGAAGTCATATAAAAATTCTTGCAACAGCCTTATTCGTTTTGTTTACAAAGACAAATCTAGTTATTGTTTTGTAACAAATTTATGAAGAGATTTAATATTTAACAGAAAAGCGTAAAACCGACTTGTCAGGTATCGTTTAAGCTTAAGAAGAAAATAAAAGTATAAAAAGACAAAACTAGTGTAATTTTTGGGTTTTATGTGGAAAGAATTATTTATTAAAAGTAATTTTGTTCGTACACTTTCAAAGATAGGATTTGAATTTGACTTAACGATTGAATAATATTATTCCACCGAGCTGGCAATTTTATTCAGTTAGCAACATTAACGATGTCATTAATTGATAAATATCGGTTGAATTATGGGTATATTATTTGACAGTTGTGGATAAATAAATATGTAGGTGTTTCTTTTTTAACCTGAGCAATATAGATATCTTGAAAACTGTAAGTGCTACTAATTCGCTGTAATGTGACAAAAGTTGCCATTTTGGGTACCGTTTTACTGTTTTAGTGATGTTTAAATACGTCCAGATTCATTCCCAATCTATTACCAAATCCGGATGGCCATTCACTTACAAACTTATATACAGTAAAATTTTTGAAAGATGTCCGACCAAGGTCATCTGTATCATGAACGAATTAATAAATTGGCATATACTATCTCTCTCACACGAAGCGTGTGCGATAAGGGTGGATATAAAACGTTTGTCTATAAAGAATTCATAGTATTTAAACTAAGTTAGGACATTCCATTTTAAAACGATGCTCGTTGTTGACAATACTTTGGCTGTAACGTAAGTTTATATATTAATACAGATATATTACCTTGATACATAGCCGTGCTTATATCGATATTTTCTGTCAGTGTCACTGACACTGATACTGTGTCAGCATCTTATTTTTCACATATTCGGTTCGACATTTGCTATTAAACTTATCAGTTGACTCAGTTTTGAATTTTGAATGCTTTTACTATAACATATATTTTTATAATAATAAAATAACAGTAGTATCTTATATACCCTCATAAAAACTCAGTAAACGACACTACTGAATTTAACACAACAAAATCTTAATTTATACATGGAAAATTGGGAAATGATCGGACACTCAGTCTAATGTAAATAATTTATTTCCTGGCCTACGTTTCGACTGTTACTACAGTCTTCCTCAGGGCTCTAAAAAGTATACATGGAAATACAAACATGAAATTTACACTATTAACAAGGTACACTTATTTACATAAAAATTTACAACAAAATATATGAAATACTTTTTTTACTTACAGAAATGGTCAATGATTAAAAACGGTAACGTGGGGATCCCCCATATGACCCAATGGAGATAACAAATTGAAATTTATTAAATATTTTGTATTTATATAATATCAAGTCAAATAATTTTAAGCTGGAACTCAGAGAAAACTCAAACAACTTTTCTAAAAATTTAAAACGTTCTGAATTTGAGAAAAAACGTGTACTCAAAGATGAAAGAAAAATTTATAACAAGGACAAGCAAGTAAAGTTAAGTTAAGGATTAATTAACATTGTCCAATACGAAGGTATTTTTAAATAGAGTACTCAAGCTAACAAGAAATGAACTATTAAGATAGACAAATTACTAACATACAAGTGTTGTTGGAAACCTAGAAACACTGCGAACATTTGTTATGGACTATTTTTGTAATAATTATAAAATTGTGGTAGATTACATTTAAATTGTCTATATCTGTCTGGTGATTAATGTTATTTTCATCGGATTTAATATATAACATTTCTAAAGTGAGTCTTTTGTGTAAGTTCGATTCTTTTTTAATAATCTTGGCGTTGTCATAATCAAATTCATGTTGATTGTTTTTCACATGTTCTACTAGGGCACATTTGATATTTTTGTTAGTGTTATTCGAATTCTTTTTATGTTCATCCAAACGTATCTTTAAGTACCGTTTAGTTTGACCGGTATATAGAGCGTTACAATCCTTGCATGGTATTTTGTATATCAGGTTTGATTGTTGTTCTTTACTAGTTCTTTAATTTTACTGAATAAATGCGAAACATTTTTTTGTTGTCTAAATGCTACTTCCATGTCTAGTTTGTTTTTAATTAATTTTTTTTAATTTTGGCGCTAATTCTTTTATGAAAGGCAATGACACGTATCTCATGTCGTTGTTGTTATTGTTCCTGCTTGAATTCACATTGTCAGCTGTAGATGAGTTTAAAATTTTGTTGGTTAATTTTATTGGAAAATTATTGACAGTGAGCAGATGTATCTTTTGTTTAATTTCAGTATGATATTCTTGACTGGTTAATTTCAGTGCACGGTGCATCATATTTTTAGCCACATTCACCTTTTGATGAGTGGGATGGTATGATTTAAAGTTTAGAAGCCTGGTGGAAGCACATGGTTTTCTGAACCATTTATGACTGATGGAATTGTCGGTATTATGTATTAATAACACATCCAAGAATGGAATTTGATTTTCGGTTTCTAATTCCATGGTGAATTGTATTTTTGAATGAAAATCATTAAATGTGTTAAGTAATATTTCCAAATGCTCTGACGGGGCTATTAATATGATGTCATCTACGTATTTTTTTATGTAGGTTATTCTAAAAGGGAGTTGCTCAATAACGGAAGATAATGCGTGGTTCATGACGAGGTTGGCAAGAATAGGAGATAAGGGGCTTCCCATGATTGTTCCAGATATCTGCTTGTAGAATTCAGAGTTGAAAGAAAAATAGCTGCTGTTGTACCAAAAATGAACCATCTCTAGAAACTTATCTAAGGGTATGTCGGTCCTAATGCTGATGGTATCCCAGTTTTTTGTGATGACTATGGTGATGAGTTCTATTGGTATGTTCGTGAAGAGGGAGATGACGTCCAGGGACAATAATACATGACCTTCGGGGATTATTATATGTTGGATGGTTAAAAGAAAATCTGGGGAGTTCTTTACTAAATATTTATCATCATCTAGGTGATGTAAAGTGTTACTAAGATATTTTAGCCAGTTTGTAGGTTTGTAATTTATACAATTCGTAGATGACCTTGATCGGACATCTTTCAAAAATTTTACTGTACATATGTTACCGTACATCGTCTAATCCACAACTAATGATATTTTTAACACTGTGGATACAATTTCAAAGTAAATACAAATATGAACTTGTATATAAATGATTATTGAAAATTCATCAGAAACACCTTAGCGAAATAGCATTTTCTCATATTAAAACATCCTTAGGCTATGCTGTGACGAGTTGTGTATAAAGTTTGTATGTAATGCGATATGTAGCATAATAACAAGTGCTCAAGTCATCTGTGCCGCCCGCTCGGTACTTTGTACTAACTTTTAATGAGTTTTAGTTGCCTCGGTCTCAACTCAAGCAAGGCATAGCATAGCGACTCGACTCCACTCGTGATACACAAATTTATTGTTTGATTAAAGTTATGTGTCTTGATTACGTTCGTTACATTCGTGTATGAAGAATTCTTAGAATTATTACAGAGAAATTCGTAGAAAATTGTCACAAAATTAATGTACTGTTTTCGTAAGGGAATATAAATAAATATGGCATCATATGATCCTGTGTCTGTGAATCATTCATGGTCATGCTGTTGTTATACACCCTGTACGGTATATAATATCTAAATAAATAAATAAAATCTATGCATTTCAGGGGATAATAAAATATCTACATTGTACAGGATGGGGCCTAGATAGATACTTTTTTTTTTGAAGGCGAATGAAATAAAAATCTGGTGTGGCCAACACAATACCTCTCGCCATTTACAGCCCGAGTCACAAAAAAAGATTAAGTTGATCCTAAAATATAAATAAATGTATGATCACGGCATATTACCCATTGTTGGGTGTGCCAATCTGCTTTGTACGCAGATTTTGGTAATGATGATGACATATTTGTACCGTGCGGGCGTTTACCAGGCGTCACCTCACGGGCACTCATTGCTGGCGTGGAGAGTGCACCACAGGGGTCAATTTTGTTGATCCTTATTTTTGAATTAGCGAATTTTACTCTAATTTTGACAGTTTATTTGTTGTAATATATTTACAAGACACTCACTACGATCATGTTATAAATAAAATATATAATCAAGTAACAACAACATTTCATATGTTAAGTTTAGTGTGATATATTTTGATTTAATATGTTCTGTCAATGTATTATATTAATAAATAAAATACTCTGCTCGAACTGAATAATTATTACCTAATTACAAAATTATTTCTTAAAATATAGTCTAATCTAATCCAAGTAACTACCTTTTTTTAAACCCCTCAACAGGATTAAATCCCAATTACAGAGTACAGGGTTCACATTCACACATATCTATGCCTTAGTGGGATTCGAACCCAGAGCCCCGAGGGCACTCATGACATGAGGCGTTGCTCTAACCATTGAGCCACCGGAGCTATAATAAAATGACGATTAAATTTTAAATACGGGATAGAATAGAATTCACTAATCCAATAATGAGGATTGTGTATCGTTAATTTTTATTAATCTAAATACATACCTACATATTTATTTATGCTGGAAACTGTATTGAATTCCTTTTCTATTGTTCCATTTACTTTTTTCTTTTTAAAACGTTACTAATATTATTTTGAAATGTTTAGTTCTTTGATAGTGACATTTAACTGTCAGTTACATACATTTGAATAACTGCGTTTTGTTTGTTTAAAGCGTAGGCTCTGGTATTTAAACTATAGATAATTTTATAAATTTATCCTTAAAATATATAGAAAAAGTATTAATGCAAATCTATAGAATATTACACAACATTAATTTCGAAAAAATAACAATTAAAAATATTTTTTGAAGAAATACTATTTTGAGCTTCCGGTTATCCGATTTTCACCAAACTCTAATGGGCTCTTTCCATTACAGAAAAAGTTCGAAATACAAGGTTAAAAATTTTCTGTATGATAGTATTTGAGTTAGTGTGGAGGATTTTATTCGGCAGGAAATGCCCCGAATGCTAACATGTGTAAAGAGAAGCTTCAGAAATCGGTTGCATCAGTGCATAGAGAAGAGTGGCCACCACCTTCAAGATTTTTGTAAAGCAATTGAGTCAACATTGGTTATAAGATTCACGACACGTTTTTAAATAAAAAGTATGGAAAAATATTAATTTTAATATCTTCTTTATATGGCCCGGTTGTACAAACATCGGTTTATCTTACACTTAACTGAATACAGGATCAGCTGAGCTGAAGTTTAAGGCCTTTTTCTCAAATCACTTGCGTACCTAATTTGAGACGCGACCTGAGATAGGTAAACCTTTGAATAATAACTGAAAAAAAAAATGCTTTATTAGAGAACATTGTTTATACTCGTATAAATTTTTATAACTTTTTAATATTCAGAATTAATTCTTAAAGCACGGGTTAAATACCGGGTGTTTATCAACTTGAGGTACTTATTGGAATGAAATATAGCGAGCAATATAGTATTCAACATACTCATCACGACAAAAAAAAATTTTTTCACTTAATAATAATATCTAATGTTACATAAGCATAAATTTGTAGGTAATAATTTAATTTATTTTCATGTCTCTTAGCTCATCAGTTTTTTTTTTCATTACAGTGGTACAGAGATATACAGGGTGTTTCAAAAATACTGTAAAAAATTAATTAATCAACATAGGATTTATCTTCAACTGTTTCCGAGAAAAGCGAAAAATCGAAAAAAAAACTGACAAAGATAGTGATCGAACAAAATTTTGTCTATGTCAGTAAATAGACTATAAAAACAATAAAATTTTATATGAAACATTTTTCTCAATTTCTAACAGTTACGAAGTTATTTGAAAATTAAATATTGGCCAAATGTCGCCACAACATTTAACATAGTAGAATTATTTGATTTAAAAAAAGCAAATCTAAGATAACCTCTGAAAAATAAACAAAAAATCCCATTTAATCAAAGTCGTAACTCTTATAGTTTTCGAGATAGCAGACGTAAACCCAGTAAAAACTCATTTTTCACTGCCTCAAATCTTGGAAACTATGGAAGATCGGACCCAAGCTGATTAAGCTTTTTGACTCATTTTGGTCAGTACTATATGCCCTTAAATTTATTTATAGTAATTTTGAAACACCCTGTATTGGTACTTTTACATCTTTGTTGTATAATTTTGATTAATTTTGTAAAAATAAAGTATGTAGGTAATTTTCTAATTTTAAATTATTTTTCAAAATATTTCATATTTTATGTATGTAGCTATTACATTACATTATGTAATAAATGGCATAATTAATTTTTTTATCTAAAGAAATAATAAAATATACTCCTTAACTAAACGACCCTTAATTGTGTGATTTTTTAAAAAATAGTTTTGTTCCGTGATCAGTTCGTTGAGTAGTATAGTAGTAATGCCATTGCATTATATTACTAAAGTTGAGAAATACTCTTAATTTATATTTATATACACCTTCACGTAGATTTCTATCCTCGAAAACTTTTAACAAATGCCATCTTAATTGTTCTCATATTTATTGTAGCGAGTATTTTTTTTTCAAAGTTTGCTGCAAGAAGAAACAAAAAATATTATTCGTTTTTGATAAGAATTAGACAAACGGTAGGAAGCAGTAATCTGGTTTGTCAAAATTTTTCTTAAAGGTTGTCTGTTAATTTATATGTCGCATCGAATAATTGACAAATGTGTAATTTTTAAATATACTTACCTATGTATTTATAAAAATGAAGCATTTACTTTGAAGTGAAAGGTAGAAGTAAAAGGCAGCACTTTGAAGTATAAGGTAGAAGTAAAAAGTTTTGCTTTAATTCGTATTCATAATCTTTACCTTTTCCTTTCGAGGAAGTACTTCAGACAAATAAAGTAAAGGTAAAGATTCGCAAAATGTTACAAGTTCAAACTAAAGTGTGTGTGATCAGCAAGAGCTATACAGTTTATTTTTATAGAATAGATGTATTGTATGTATGACTGATATTTGTGCAGTGTATGTTTTTGAATTAAGATTTAAAATGTCTGACACCGAAAGTGAACAGGAGGGTAGTGAAGATGTCACTCATGAGATGACATTCATGGCTGAGAAAGTCCGCGCACATCCAGAAATTCTGGAAAAGTCCCAAATTCCATCAATAAAAAATAAAAAGACTGCGGCTTTAACTAAAGTTGTTGAAGAATATATGAAGCTCTTTGGTAAAGACATGGAAATTAAAGCTTTTATGAAAAAAGTGAATAATATGAAAACACGACTGAAAATTAAAACAGACACAAATAAAACAGGAAACAAACATATTCGTCTCCTGTCGTGGGAGAAAATAATGTTGGAGGCCATGAATGCGGACATCAATCCTGTATTGAGCCAGATCCCAGGTGAGAAATCATTCATGTTCAACATAGTTACTCCACATTACTGGCTCATATTTTTATGTACAAACGAGGTGTATACCTCGGTTTATAAAATTTCCTTGCACGTAAATGCACCACATCAGCCATAGCAAATGTACCACTGAAACTGCGCACACCCAAAATGAAAGTTTATCTTATAAAAACAGCACATAAACGTCGTATGCGGGCTAGAAAACTAATGAAAAAGTGTGATTTTTGTAAAAAAAGTTGCATGGGGACTAGATATATTTTTTTGGAAGTAAATCCTTCAGTTTGTAAGCAAATGCTTCTTTTTATAAATACGAAAAAAGTAAAATCTTTTATTATGAAGCAAAACCTCTCGCCTCGAAGCAAAACCTTTCCCTTCACTTTTTTTATAAATATAACCAGAAGCAATTGCTTCACTTTTGGTAAGCAAAAGGTAATGCTTCTTTTTATAAATACGCCTTAAAATCGATTCTACATTTTTCTTTTAACGGACAGTTAACTTATGTATGTTATTACAAATATTAAAGAACATTAAATTTTATATTTCTTACATTTACATTATTCTTTATATCTTGTGTAAATTAAAAATTTAAAAATATGTATACTTTAATATATAGTAATAAATCTCGCATCCCATACTTCTCACTCCAAAGAAACAAGATTACACGTTCATAATTTACAAATAAATGTTATTGTCACAAATCAAGACTAGATTATACTCGTATTACATATACATATATAAGTTCATGTTATAATTTAGTTGAAATAAAAACTGTAAAACGATCAGAAAATATTTTTTAATGGAATTACTTTACATAAATATTTTTGCAAGAAATATTACATACAATACTTTTATAAAATAAAATAGTAATGGCGGGAATATATTGTGCTCGCTACAATTGATTTTTAAAGTATATATTCCCTTATTTTATATCAAATATTAAATTATATATTTTTTTATTTTGTTTCAGTTATGTTTTCTTCTCACTTCTGAGGTTGGTGTCTCGGTGAGTGTACATTTACAATCTGTTTATATTATAATCAATACGTAATTAGTCTTTTATAATATATACAAATTCTCCACATTTTTCACTGGGTTGGATTCGTGCGCCACCAATGTTCGCGCCGCGGAACTAACGGCCAGAGACATCTGTCAGGCGACGCCTATAACTAACAAAAGACGCCGAAACAATAGTGCATCCCCAGCACAGGGGTGAAGCCGAGCTGTATATTGATTTCAAGAGGGTTGTAAGGGTAGGCAGACGGGTAGACAGATATGTTTTGTTGGTGGTAGACTTATACAACTGGAGGATTAATGATTTTGAGAGATATTATATAGTGACAGCGTCTACATTCAGAATGAAAGATAAACATGTATTTTGATTGAAAATTTATATGCAATATTCTAATTAAGCACAGAGTTTTTTGTGTCTTAGGGATCGGAAACCGCAGAAAAATGGGTTCGGTTTGGGTTCAGGTTCAGAAATGAAAATAAAATTGGGTTCAGGTTCGGTTCGGGTTCAGAAAAAGTATTTTTAGGTGGTTTGGTACCGGTTCCGTTCCGGTTGGGGTTCGAAAAATAAAAAAAATGTATCTAACATAAAACAATTTTACATAATAGTAAGTAAGTATGGTAATAACAAAATAATATTACTCTATTTGGTAAATAATAAAACTGAAAAACAAAAACAATTATTTACATTAAAAATATTCGTACCAATAAATTTATTTTCTAAATAAATTTTTATTTAATCTGATATTTCTGCAGATTTATTTGGTCGTAGAAGTTACAAAAAGAATTTCAGTGCAGAAAATGCCCGTTCCAGACTAACTTGTATATCTTCTGACTCAATTTGCGTAACCTCACAGAGTGTAACAATTTTCGTTCCTCTCAAAAATAATTAGCAGTATTAGAAAGTCTTTGGATTTTCATAATTTTTAAAAAATGTGTACTTGTCAGTTGGGTTTATTTTAATTTTAATATTTCTGCTTGGGCTTTTTCATTATCTTTCACGGGTTTTCTAATAAATTTTCCTCATCTTCAAATAATGAAATAAAATAATAAAAATGTAGGTTTTGTTTAAAGGTAATTTTCAGTATAAAACTAATACTATTTGCTACTATACGACACAGAAATAAAAACATGTTCAGTGAACTTGGTTTTTTGAACCCGAAAATAGTGGGTTTAATTCCGGTTCGGGTTCATGTCGACCAAATTAACTATGGTTCGGGTTCTGGTGCAGGTTCACAAAAAAGGTGGGTTCGGAACAGTTTTCGGCTCAGGTTCGGTTCGGTTTCCGGTCCCTTCGTAATCATTATATTATAATCAAAGTTCAACAGATATCTTTGTCAAAGAGCAGACTCGAAATTGAAAATAAATAAATAAATATATATTCACGGCATATTACCCATTGCTGGGTGTGCCAATCTGCTTTGTACGCAGATATCGGTAATGATGATGACATATTTGTATCGTGCGGGCGTTTACCAGGCGTCACCTCACGGGCACTCATTGCTGGCGTGGAGAGTGCACCACAGGGGTCAATTTTGTACCATTTAAAATTGGAAATATTTGTCGTCGGTTGGGATCGAACCCGGTTCCCCAGATTCGCGACAGACTCGAAATTAATACATTCATATAATAATGATTCGTCGTCACACATTTTTATTGAAGCACACTTCTTTCGCGACATTCATAATCGCATTTATACAAATTATTTTTTTCTTTCCACTCGGAAACACTCTCTCCCTTCAGCATACTACTAATCTAACTAGTGACTAAATCATCAAATAATTCTCGAATGTTACTTATTATAGAACGCATCTGCTTTTTATTAGCAATTTCACATTTTCGACATTAAAAGCAGTGTTTAGCTGATTAAAATAATTATATATAACTAATACTTTTGGTTGTCCAATTGTAACCAGAAATTTATCAGCTCTTTCCAATAATGTGAAATTTAGGATTTTTAAATGTTTTTAAGCTTATTGAAGAATTGTCAAACCAAACACAGACATCGCAAAAATGTTACAATTAGATTCTGGAGACCTTAAAACGTGCATACCTACAGTGGCGAGAGGTAAAAAAGTAGAGAAGTCTCTATTGTAAAGACTGAAACGTTCTATAATTTCAAAGGAGAATTGTCCAATGATCTTTGAGTGTTGAGTCCTAATCACCTCCAAAGTAGTCTCCTTGGGTCTCCACACACTTCTCCCAGCGGTGCCGCCATTGTTGGAAGCATTCCGAGAGAGCCTCTTTCGAAATCGCGTTCCTGTGAATGGCCTCTTGAGTTTGATGAACAGCTAGAAGTCGCGGGGGGGGGGGCATATATTTATTTATTTATTTATTTATTTATTTATTTATTTATTTATTTATTTATTTATTTATTTATTTATTTATTTATTTATTTATTTATTTATTTATTTACGATTTTGTGGGAAACCACCAGTATAAAACCAATAATAGGTTTCCACTTTTACATAAAAAATTATAAAGAAAACAATAAATTTAAATTGAATAAAGATATCATTAATAAATATATTAAATAATATAGGACCTAAATGAGAACCTTGCGGTACACCCGATGTAACATATATTGTTCTGGATTTAAAACCATTACATACAACTAATTGCGATCGATTTTTTTATGTATGATTGTAACCATCTCAAGAGGCACCCATGAATTCCTAAACTACACAATTTGTACAATAAGATATCATGGCTTACACGATCAAATGCTTTACTGAAGTCCGTATAAATAACATCGACTTGAGTTCTGTTATCTAAATTTCTGCTAAGATATTCAGTAAAGGGAATTAGATTAGTTAGCACTGATTTCTTTTCACAAAACCCATTTTGTTCAGGAATTAAATAACTCTTAACTTCATTCTTCAATTTTTCAGATATGATTGCCTCAAAAATCTTTCCAAAAGTAGACATTATAGATATTGGCCTATAATTAGAAACTTCGTTTTTATTTCCACTTTTAAATATAGGTACTACATGTGATTTTTTCCAAAGATCTGGAAATACACCCGATTTTAAAGAATGATTTAATAAAATGTTGAGTGGAGTAACTAAGTAGTGAGCACACGTACGAATAAATTTTGAGGGAATTGCATCAGGACCACTACCTTTTGAAATGTCTAAAAGTTCAAGTTTTTTAAATATTTCGTCTGATGTAATACTGATCGAACTAATATTTAAATTAATATTATCCATTTACTCTTGTATCTGCGCCGCATGAAAACTTTGACCTGAAGTGTAAACCGCTTCAAAATGATCGGCGAAAAGATTGCATATATCATGACCATTGGTAGCCTGATTACCATTATAACTAAGCACATTTGGAATACTATTACTTTTATAAAAAGTTTTAGAATAATTCCAAAAAGTTTTAGTGTTTGTTTTTAATTTATTTTCTACATAAGAAATATACTCCCTGTGATTTTCTTTCATCAGTACTTTCGTTCTCCTGCGCAGTACTATAAAGGAATTATACTCAGCTATGTCGTTATACTTTTTCCATTTTTTATGACATTTATCTTTTTCTTTAATTACCTTTTTTAACGATTTGCTAAACCAAATGGGATATTTTTGTTGTATGCAATTTTTTCGCGGGACATGTTTATCTAAAATATAGTATAGGATATTGTAAAAACAGTCAACATTGTCATTAACATTTGTATAATTGAGACGATTATTCCAATTAATGCAAGATAATTGATAAATTATTTCTTCATAATCTGCTTTTGTAAAGTTAAGATAAGAATGAGAGTTATTACTTTCCAGAAAAGTACTTTCGGTAATTCTAAGATCAATTACTAACGGTGGATGAAAGCTATCAACATTACTTAATGGAAAATTACATTCATGTACATTACAAGATGATGAACAAAGAATTAGATCAAGGATTCTGTTTTTATTATTTCTAACACCGTTAAATTGAGATAAATTAGAAAAATTGTAAAAATTTATAAAGTCAGTATATATATTATTATTTAACATGAGGTTAGGATTTAAATACTTATTAATGTTAAGTGTCCAAGATATATATATTAGGAGAGTAAGGAGCCTGTTGAACAATAGGAGTCTTGTTCCTCGCCAAAATAGGCTGAATTAAGTCAGCAGCTTCGCCACGAATTTCGCCGCCACTCTTTTCATGGCCAAATCTTCGGTCATAATGGAATGTGCCGAAAAAGTGCTCATACAACGGTCCCGCATCACCACAGCGTTCACTTTGGCAATGACATTGTCATTTCGGCATGTTAATGGCCGACCGGAGCGTGGCTCGCTCTCCACCGATGTGCGGCCGTTTTTAAACCGGTTGTACCACTCTTTAATCTGTGTGATGCCCATAGCATCGTCACCGAAAGCCATCTTAATCTTCCGAATGGTTTCCACCTGGCTGTCGCCCAGTTTCAGGCAAATTTTGATGCAATAGCGCTGCTCCAGTCGTTCCGTCATTTTTCTTGCAATGAAAAACCGACGAGAACACTACACACTATCTCATTCAAATGCAACAGACGCTATCGACAGGCGGGAAAAAATTCACGCATGCGTACGAAGGTTTTCGCAAAAAAATAAGGTCGGATACTTTTCTAATAGACCTCGTAGATTCCCCCCAGAAAAGTTTGTAAAGATATATCAATATTTTTACCTAAGATACAAAATAAAGTGCACAAAGTGACTACATCGTTTCATTTCAGAATAGAGTATTATAGATGCGCTTGAAAATCGACTAGTTTTACTTACTTTGTAGACTACTTTGTTTGTAAATATTACTAAAAATTCTTCTTCTTCTTGCGTTTATTCATTCGTCGCTACACCATAGTCGAGAAATTAACCTACATTTATTAAAAAATACAAAGAAAAAATCGAAAACGTTTTGAATTAATATTTATTCCTTTCGATTTTATTTGGAAACGGCAGTTGGTAATTTTTTTGCTTGTGTCACAAATCCGTTGCGGACGAGTTTATTTATTTATCGCACTACAAGCTAGGAATGTTTATTCTGGTAAATGCCTCTACCTCTATTACCTAAATGTGAAATCCAACGTACAACTAACGCTGTTATAAGGTACGTTCGATTTGACAAAAATTCACCTCTCTTGATCATGACGTGAGTTGAGATTTATTGAAATGAGAGCGCGGCCATTTGCCAGCAAATAAAAAGGGTTTTACGGGTTGTTAAACTTACTAGATAGAAACGATTTTCAAATTCTTTCTATTTATGTAAATTAATTACAAAGAATATACTTAGCCTTACACATACGAAGAAAATTAGATACATATAGGTACGCAGTTTTATTTGTGCTGAATTAACTAATAAAGTACAAACAGAAACAAAAATAATAATTTTAAACATTAGAATTGTTAAAATGTAATAAATTAAGACGGGCCATATCAAATGGGCAGACAATCATTATAAGACATTGAATTTTTTAAATGAGTTAAATAAATTACAACCCACTTGTATTTAATTTGTTCTTTGATTTTCTGGTTATAATTATTGCCTCGAATTCCGAGCGCACTTTTATAATAAAAGCGCTTTTATGGAGCGCGCTTTTACATTATATTCTTATGAGGAGTGTGCTCCATAAAAGCGCTTTTATTATAAAAGTACACTCGAAATCCGGGCCTTTGTATTTTTTGTTTTGTCATTTGACATGGCCTAAACTGTTAAGTACATAAAAAAAAAAATTTTTCGTCTTCTCCAAGTTTCCCGTATATACCCACATATTTGATCTTTTTCTAAGGTCATAGATTATATAGTTCTTAAATCTAGATCCAGATCAAGATCTGAATATATAAAAGGATCTAGATCAGATCAAAAACCATACTAAATGAACTAGATCAGTGATTTAGATCAAATAATCTAGATCAGCCACAACACTGGTTATTTGTAATAATTTATTGAAATAATTAAAGAAATTCACACACCTACCACTACAATGTCATTTCATTATTCATGTTTTTGTTAAAAATATATATATCAGAATCATTCAAAGCACAGGGAAAATGCATGTCATATCTATACTAAATACTCCCACTATCAGGTAAGTCAAAATAGGTAGTGCTGCATCGGCAAGGAGGGAAATGAGTTAGCTCACTTTGACTCAGTAATGCAAGGTCAAATCGAATGACAAAAAAGACTGTCAAACTGAAGTGAGCTAAGATTAAGTGAGATTTGTGGCAAATCGAATACAGCTTAAATAAAAGCAGTGATGATCATTGTATTTATATTTTTTCCACCAATAAATCTCTATTTTCTCTCTCGTTTCAAATCATCATAATTTCTCTTTTTCTCTTTGCACGTGTCTCTCCCATATAAAACATAACAGCGGGCATGAGGTCCACGTAACACAGCTAGTGCTAATGGGCGCCGCACGTGTCGCTAGTGCAGCAGGCCACTTCACCGGCACGCACCACCAGCAGTTGTTATTGATGTGCTTTTGTTTGTTAACACGCCCCGCAAACGCACAGGGCAGCACACGCTGATAAATAATATGTTTCAAACTGTTTTGCATCTTTGCATTATGATATTTAACACTCGACAGCTATTAATAGGACTATTTTTCATTATGATGGCCTTCACAAAGAAAAGAATGATAATACTTCAAGATCGATTTATATTAGTATTACTAGCGCAGTTCCACTACAGTTGTTTATCCGTGCGACAATCTTTTGTAATCATAGTAATCAAAGCTGCAAAGAGGTACTTCAATGCAACCAGTAAAGATTTTTTTAAGTACTTGAATGCAACCAGTAATAGTAATGCATACATGAAGGTAAACTGGTTAAGGCACAATGCTTGATAGTGTGTGATAAAATGTTTGAATTTTATATTTGTAGATTTAAACCATGGGATGTAATTCAGGTATGACTTATATTGTTCTTTATTCTATTATTTTAAACTGTTCTAGTGTTACATATTGTTGTACCTATATTGCTCTGAAGGCATATATTTGTAGCGGATCAAGTACACTGTCACGTATACAATATCAAGTTATCCGCTACGTTACTTCCAACCATTGTTGATCAGCTTTTCCGAGATAACGTCGGAACGGCTGACAACAAAAAGTCAGTTTAATTTCGTTATTCGAACATGCAACATTAACAAATTTGTCAAAATAAAAAAATATGATTTACAACTTTATAGTCCAAACATTTATTTTACAAATAGTAACTAGTGATGTGCCGCCGAAAAATTCCCGTCGGGAATTTGTTTTCTCCTTCGTCCGCAATTTACGGGAAGAAATTTTGTTACTTTTTTCCCGGAATCTTTTTGGAAAAATCCCGCGAATATAATTTTTGCAAATTTCCCGTAAATTTTAAAAGATATTTGGCCTTGATATTTGTTGCAAGCTGTTATAAATAATTATTAAAATATTAAATATGTAACATTGTCCATTTTTTGTACTCGTATAAACAGCGTTTCCAGCTTACAAAGTGCAAGTGCGCACATATCACGTGACCACACTGAACAAGTTCTGCCCTCATCCGGTGGCAGTGCAGTCTCCATATTTGCACTGTTGCACTAGTCTAATAGCGTTTTCAGCTTACAAGTCGAGTGCGCACTTTTTTGCACTGAGCGTTTTCAGCTTAAGAAAAAGTTGCACCATGCACTGACTCAGTGCGACTTTTGTGCACTGACGCCCTAGGCAAGTGCAATATTGTCAGTGCAAATATGGTGGCTAAACAAAATCGTTTTCAGCTTAAACAGCGCTGCCACCGGACGAGGGCAGAACTTGGAGTCAGTGCACAAAAGCCGCACTGAGCCAGTGCAACTTGAGCTGAAAACGCATCAGCTGACTAAATTTTGCACTCAATGACAAGCTGAAAAGGCTCAGTGCAAAAAAGTGCGTACTTGTTATTCTGCTTATTTTTTAAAAAAGTAAATATAAGTCGGTCTACTCGTATTTATGACCGATAGTGCATAAATATATTGTTACGATTATATGTATGTATTTTTACTTCCTTGTACGAAGTAAAGGAAGTATTGTAATCGCGAAAAATTTCGGTTTTCAGATTTCAACGGAAATATCCATTTTGACCATCCCTGAATCCATTTTGACTAATTTCGTCGTGACGTCTGTACGTACGTACGTGCGTACGTGCGTATGTATCTCGCATAACTCAAAAACGGTAAGCCGTAGAAAGTTGAAATTTTGTATTTAGGACTGCTATAACATCTAGTTGTGCACCTCCCTTTTTGGTCATTACATAATTTCTAGAAATGGTACTTTATTTGAAGCCTATAATAGATTTTAATGAAAAACTATATTAAAATATAATCCAACACTTTTCAAATTCGGTATAGAAGACTTTTATGTCAATTGGAATAACATAGTAGATTTTGGTTAAAATAGGCTAACCGGAAGTGACATATTACCTGAAGTTGTTAACAGTTTTTCTTCAATAAAATGGTTTCATTTTGATTTTAGAAATAAATGCTTCAAATAAAAATTTTAGAGAATTAAATTCTGTGTCTAGCACATCAAGTATTATTAAATTAGCCCTTTGTATAAGCGAGATTTGTATATTTAAAACTTATATACTTTTTGGTTTTTGTAATGAAGCTTGCTATGGATTAGGACTAAAAATAACAAAAAATAAAAAATAGATGCTAATGTCAAATTACGTCAAATACGTGCAATTTTATACTTGGGTCTATACTTCGTATTGGTCTTGTGGACAAGGAAGTCGTGTGGTGTCCACATCAGATTTTTTTACTAATAATCCTACAGTTACTATTTTTATTCATATATGAAAGTCCTTGCGAAATTTCCCGAAGGATATTTTCCTGGAATTTCCTCGGGAAATTTCACAAAAAAAATTCCGGGAAAATTTCTGGGAATTTTCCCGTATCTTTAAATTTCGGGAATTGACTCATCTTTAATAGTAACGGTTATATTATCGTTATAAATAATAATTTAATCGTTACAATTATCCCCAAAGGGCTGATTTTAACAGATATAACAATTTAACAAAGGATTTTAAAAGTCAAAAATCAAACCCAATGTCATATTTAGTACCCGAGAGGTACCAAGTTTCAATTTTACTGCAAACCTACTCTGCAAGCAGTAAAAATGCGGCAGAAGTAATTTGACGATTTACAAATTACCGTAAATGAGTATTCTGTTTGATAGTAAGTACATTGAATTGGTACCCCATCCATTCTTATTCACGTGATATAGCTTCATCCTGCAACACATTTTTTTTTTAAATAACACCTGATAGCGTGCAACGGTCTGCGTCCACTGAAAAGTTGTAGATTCAGTAACAGACGGGATCATCTCCATTACTGTGTCGATGGACCAAATGTGGAGACTTAAAGGGGACTACGTTGCAAAATAATGTAAAAAAGAATACATTAACAAAGTCCTTGTGTGTTTGGCAGTGATTTTTACTTCCTTGTACGAAGTAAAGGAAGTATTGTAACCGCGAAAAATTTCGGTTTTGAGATTTCAACGGAAATATCCATTTTGACCATCCCTGAATCCATTCTGACTAATTTCGTCGTGACGTCTGTACGTACGTATCTCGCATAACTCAAAAACGGTAAGCCGTAGAAAGTTGAAATTTTGTATTTAGGACTTCTATAACATCTAGTTGTGCACCTCCCTTTTTGGTCATTACATAATTTCCAGAAATGGTACTTTATTTGAAGCCTATAATAGATTTTAATGAAAAACTATATTAAATATAATCCAAAACGTTTCAAATTTGGTATATAAGACTTTTATATCAATTGGAATAACATAGCATATTTTGGTTAAAACAGGCTAACCGGAAGTGTTATATTACCTGAAGTTGTTAACAGTTTTTCTTGAATAAAATGGTTTCATTTTGATTTTAGAAATAAATGCTTCAAATAACAGTTTTAGAGAATTAAATTCTGCGTCTAGCACATCAAGTATTATTAAATTAGCCCTTTGTATAAGCAAAATATGTAAATATAAAACTTATATACTTTTTGGTTTTTGTAATGAAGCTTGCTATGGATTAGGACAAAAAATAACAAAAAAATAAAAAATAGATGTTAATGTCAAATTACGTCAAACACGTGCAATTTTATAATTGGGTCTATACTTCATCTTCATATTGGTCTTGCGTACAAGGAAGTCGTGTGGTGTCCACATCAGATTTTTTCATTCACTTTTGTACTAGAGACGTCGTTCCAAGGATACATTGATAAACTTGATTTTTTTATTATAAATGAAATAAATAAATATATCATCACGTCATATTTACCTATTGCTGGGTGTGTCAATCTGCTTTGTATACTCAGATTTCGGTAATTATGATAACATATTTGTACTGTGCGGACGTTTGTCAGGCGTCACCTCACGGGCACTCATTGCTGCTGTGAAGAGTGCACCACAGGGATCACTTTTGTGCCATTTAAAATTCGAAATATTTGGCGTCGGCTGGGATCGAACCAGGTTCCCCAGATTCGCGTTCAGATACTCAGGCACAAGGCCACGAGCCCCATTTTTTATTATTACTTACCTATTTAGTGTAGGCACGTAGGTCTAGAAATTCATCAGTTTTGATTATTATTTGAATAGTATACGTCGTGAACACACAACTTCCTCAAGGGACTTATAGATTTGATGATCAATGATCTGTAGAAACGAAATTCAAACTTCAGCTTGTGCAAGATTGCAAGCAAGACTGAAGGAAAAGATCAAAAAGATATAAGATGTCATGTGGTTTTGAAAGAATGAAGAATGAAAGTTTTACTATTTGCTCGATGCAATAGCTATAGTTTCAACTTCTTTTATTAACAGCTTATCCATTTTATTTTAATATGCTAAACACTTACAACCCATTGACGTATAAGTCGAAATATATATTCTTGTACCTATTCAGGTACCTTTACATATGCAACCACTTCCTTGCTCTTAAAATTGAATCCATCTTTGGCTTACAATTTTAATTCTTTGGAATTTTACATTTATGCCATGTTAAAAAGAACGGGTTTGGCTCTAAACGTTTCAGTGGCGGTGCGTGAACTTGAGGTGAGGCCAAATAATAAAAAAATCTTTTTCGGTTCAGGTACAAACATTTTTGAACGCTACTTAAACAATCAACACACAATTAGATATTACCTATACCTATTATAAATGTCCAAAAAATATATAATATTCATTTATACATTAAATCAATCCGGCGTTCTTTCATATTAGCAAATAATATGTTGAAGAACGAAAGACTATCAGGCTGACGGCTAACGAAACACGAATGGCAGGCTAGACTCTATTATAGTGCAGCGTGTCAGCGTAACCATACTGAGTTCTCCCCACCATTTAATCGAGGCCGATAAATTCTCATCCTCACGTACCTATATTAAATTTTTACATTATAATTATTCCGTTGCTTTTGTTTTGCTATTTTACACTTGTAAGATTATATTTTTTATATTTATATAATTCAAAAGACTTAATAATGCAAATATTAGTTGCAAAAGTGATTATTGTAATAATTTATTTATTTAAGTTTTTTCTTAAGATATATCAGTTCAGTTAAATTATTCCCATTGTTGTAAATAGTTCGTATTGTTGTTAAATTTGTCTCTTCTTGGTTGTTGGTATTTGTACAATTCTACAATTCATGATAAATTAATAGCTATACATTGTGAAATAATTGCGTAGGCTTCCACAGTCTGAGTCATGAGAAATATTCGTTTTCCGGGAATGGACTGTGTCATATTTTGAGTCAGAGCTCAACGTTTCGCCCGCAGTCATATGGGGCATCTTCAGGAGCAAGGGGGATAGTACTGTCTTAAACACGGTTACCCGACGTGTCAACCACGCTAGAGGCCGAGTTTAAGCAACAAGGTGGGAGACTCAGTTTACAAGGTTACCCGACGTGTAAACCACGCTAGAGGCCAAATAAACCAAGTGACGAAAGAAGGCCGAGAAGACAGTTATATACTAATCTAAAGATACGGTAGATGAGCAGAGCTAATGAGGACCAATGGGAATCGAGTTTGTAATGGTAGATTGGGCGTGTCGTGTTCCGAGACATTGTTTATATTTATAAATGTTTAGTTTAAAAAACTGTGATAAGTAATAATAAAAATAAAATAGAAATAAATAATAGTTTTAAATTTATGAAACATAAAAAATACAACAGTAACAATAAATAGTAATTACTAAATCGTTTTTATAAAAACTAAAATTAATATAAATATACTTGTTTAAAACAAGTATTTTCTGCTGTAGCGCTTGCCGTGCGATCTGCTCGGAACAAGAGAGGCCAAGTCACCGCTTGGCTCACCGGCAGTAATGTAGGGAGTAGAGAGGAATTAATCGTTCCGTCTCACTCGCACTTACATATTTCCCATGAGGACATGAAAATAACGCTTTTTAATGGTTATTTTACATATTATAGTAACAATAATTATTGTTATATTTATATTATTTCAATACATTTTAATAATATATATATATATATATATATATATATATATATATATATATATATATATATATATACAGGGTGGTGGCGGTTAGGGGTGAACATAGGGATTTAACATGGAATTTTAGTTTTTTGCAATTTCCTGCTCTCCTGTTCATTTTACGGCAAAAACTGTAGAGTACAAAATTGTTCAGAATTAAAAATTGCATACAAAAACGTATTTATATTTATTATTATGTTTTTGGTTTCTTCACAATTTTAAAAAGAAATTTCAAAATTTCTGTTAATTTGTAGCAATAGCCATGACTTATAACTCAAATGTTTAAACATAATAATGTCATTCAATGTGCATTCAATTTCTGTCAAATTTTCGAAATTTTCTCTAATAAAAAGATAATTTAATAATGAATGTTTATTCGAATAAGGAACGAGTTTTCATTATAAAAAATTATTATGGTGAAAATAGTTTTAGAAGAATAGGTACGTGATTTGTTTTCCATAAAGTACGAAAATACACAAATTCCTATTATAGCAACAATTTCTAAATTTGTTAAAAACATTGAGAACACACGAGAACACAGCAAGTGTAGCTGTGAACGAAGGTAATGAAGGAAATAATAATAATAGAAGACGTTATAACGAAGTGAATGAAGAAATGGTATTGGCTATGATAAATCAAAATTCTACGTAGTTGATACATTTGGAATTGGTTTATTATTAAATGGTATAGGTACCTAATAAAAAATGCGTATTAAAATTAAAAGTTGTTTGTTTTTAATTCATTTTTAAGTTAGATTAACGCATGGTTGACGTTTATAAATAATTTTTGACAACCAGAAAAAAATAAATTCCATGGCTATTGCTACAAAATAACAGAAATTTTGATATTTCTTTTTAAAATTGTGAAAAACCAAAAACATAATAATAAATGTAAATACATTTTAGTATGCAATTTTTAATTCTGAACAATTTTGTACTCTACAGTTTTTGCCGTAAATATATATATATATATATATATATATATATATATATATATATATATATATATATATATATATATATATATATACATTTTTTTTTACAAATGTATTGAATTTAAGAGGTCAGGCCTGGCCTCATATGCCTCATCTGAAGTACCGCCACTGGAACGTTAACATGTAAAAATATATTTTTTTAGGTTCTTAGATCTCTTTGACATTAAATGCTTAATTTGTTTTTATATATAACATCAATCTGTATACATACATTCATTCTCTTCCATAAATTTTGGAAACAGTGAAATATTCCTCGTATTTTCGTACAATTACCACCTCCAGATAAAGAAACAAAAGTATGGCATCCAAGTTTGCATCGGGTGCATCAGATCTCCATGTAGTCCCCCAGCATCTTGCTGCAATAGATTTCCCTAACTATGACTAATACTCGGTATTTCCGCTCTGGAATGGTGGAGCCACACGTCCCTGCCATTTCCGGTGCCCGTGGCCCGAGGAATTCATGATCTAGGCAGCGTGGAGCGAACTTTCACAACCAGGGAACAACAGACACACGCATACGCATAAGCATTCATTGTGCAGATGCAGACTTTTGTAGAGGTTATGTGAGAACTTTTAGGAGGAAAACTAAAGTAATTACTAAAAGTTTTTTTTTGTATACTCGTATTGCATAGAATATTGTTGTTTGCTTTGCATTTGCAATAAGATACAGGTGTTTATAAAAAAATCGAACATAGGGATTGAACAACGGAAATCATTTTTTTCTAGTCCGCATTATTTCTCTTTTAATTTTAGAGGAAAATGTGCACATAAATAAATATATACAGGGTGTTAAAAAAGAGTAATTTTTAAGGATGTAAATCGAAAAGCGCAAATTATTACCAAACTATTTTATGCAAAATACTTCAAATAAAAGTTATATCCTTCTAAAACTCGAATTCGGGAAAACAATTAATTTAAATTTTTTTTTAAACACACTGTATTTTTTACAAAAAAATATTCATTTTTTACCTACTTTCGCCTTTAGATAAGGAAGGTATTGCCTTTGGTCAAAAAATTCGGTGTTGAGTTTTTAGTGGATGAGCACGATTTAGGGACCCTGGAATACGATTTCACTATTTTTACGATGATGTCTTTACGTGTGTGTATGTTCATGTGTGACGATTTTTGCTTCGTCGATAACTCTAACACTATAGTTCTAAAAATTATAATTTTTTCGTATTCCTTTTCCTTACATCCATATGAAGAGTTGATTAGATTTTGGTTATAATTGGTCAATCGGAAGTACCCTCATTTACAGTTCTTAAAAGTTTTTCTTGAAAAAACACAGTTAAACATCATTTTTTGACATTTTATGTTATTATAAATATTAAATATGTCATCATCATTACCGAAATCTGTGTACAAAGCAGATTGGCACACCCAGCAATGGGTAATATGCTGTGATGATATATTTATTTATTTATTTTATTTATAAATATGAAAGAATATTTTATTCTCTGTACGGTTTGATTACTCTTTTTTCTTCATATTCAATAAATATAAAGTTAAAAAATCATAAATCAGTAAGCTATGCAAGAACCATGGAAATTGCTAATATATTCAGATAATTCTAATTGATAGATTTCAGTGTCAAGTGCAATTTAAGTATGTTCGTATTATAATTTTACTGGAACTATAGAAGCTTTTCCAAGAACCCTGTATGGAATTTGTACAAAATACACAGAATCGATGGAAGGTAATGTGCTGGCCACATCAAATTTTTTTTGTGAAGAACTTGTTTGTCCATTCTAGTTTGTCATTTTGGGTTTATTAAACTAAAATATATTTTTTAAATGAAAGTTAAACAAAGCTATTTATATTAGAAATATCTGCTTCCAATATTTTATCAAGAAAAAAATCTGATGTGGCCAACACCAAAACCTCCTGCTATTTAATTTTTATTAATTTAAATATACATACTTACATATTTAGTTATTGCGGTAACTGTATTAAGATCCATTCCATATAACTATGGTTCTATTTACTATTTTCTTTTTAAAACGTTACTATTATTAATTTGAAATGATTAGTTCTTTGACAGTGATATTTATCTGTCAGTTACATACATTTGAGATATGAACTGTGTAACCAAGGAGTTTTGCTTGTTTATAGCGTAGGCTTCGGGATTATAATTATAGATATTTTATAAATTTAATAATCTTTAATTTTTATAATAACATAAATCTTCAAGAAGAAAATCTATTTTGAGCTTCAAATAAAGTGCCATTTCTGGTTATCTGATATACACCAAAATAAAATGGTTTCTTCCCATATTAGAATAAGGTAGAAATACAAGGTTTCAAAATTTTCTGAATAATATTTGAGTTAGAGTAAAGGATCCACACACACCCATACACATACACACCCACGCACACACACACACCCACGCACACACTCACACACATACACACGCATACTCACACATACACACACACACACACACACACACGCACACACACACACACATACTCACACACAAATACACACACACAAATACACACACACACACACACACACACACACATATATACATATATATATATATATATATATATATATATATATATATATATATATACACAGACATCATCGTGAAAATGTGATTCTAGGGACCTTAAAACGTGGTCATTTATCAAAATCTCGATATGCGATTTTAGCACGATCCCTATACCTCCCTTACCAAGGGTAGCGGGAGGTAAAAAATATCAAATTTTTGAAATGAAAAAAATCGTCAACAAACCCAGGTTTCCATTCCATGCATGAATTGACCTACTAACTTTTAGATTGCGCTATCATAGGTTCCATTAATATGGACAATGAATTTATATTGAATATAACATCGCTACTTACTGTATTCCTGGAAGTCCATTTAAAAAATGGGTCTCAGGAGGATAGAGATTTAAATTCTGCATCTAAATCATCTGAAAATATTTTTCTAGTTTTTCATGTAAGCGAAAAAATTTAACTTAAAGTTACTGTTTTTATTAACTGAAAATGTATATTTTAAGATATTTTATTTTTACAAGTAGTATTTTGGTATGAACTTCGTTAGGAAACATTTTTTGCACTTACGAATGGCGATGCTTTTCATCATTGTTGGATTTTGATTTTTATATGGGCGTCTTATTACAAAAAAAATCTTTGAGAATATTCATACATTTAAACTTTTTACCCTTTTTTAACATCTTATAAGTAAATAATAAATTTCATGCAATTTGAAGGTACCTACATAAAAGGAATATTTTTGTTACTTACCACATTTTGAAACTGATCTACTGAGTGATTCTGTTAGACTATTATATCCTTTAGGTGATCCTACATGAGAATGAGATGATTTTTCTGTTCTGTCTTGTCCTGAAACAAAAAATAAACATTACATTTATCATTTATCTTCATATAAATTATTAACAATTTCAAATAGAAATTTCAAGATTTAACCTAAATAGTGTAACGTTAGCGTCAGAACCGGAATATGTTGCAGTTTAGATATGATATTCGTTTTAAAGTAGATATCGTTTTTCATTAATAGAAAAATTAGTTAGAGGTATAGGATGAAAAAAATCTGATGTGGACACCACACGACTTCCTTGTACGCAAGACCAATATGAAGATGAAATATAGACCCAATTATAAAATTGCACGTGTTTGACGTAAATTTACCTACATTAACATCTATTTTTTATTTTTTGTTATTTTTTGTTCTAATCCATAGCAAGCTTTATTACAAATACCAAAAAGTATATAAGTTTTAAAATTAACATATCTCGCTTATACAAAGGGCTAATTTAATAATAGGTACTTGATGTGTTAGACGCAGAATTTAATTATCTAAAACTCTTATTTGAAGCATTTATTTCTAAAATCAAAATGAAACCATTTTATTCAAGAAAAACTGTAAATATTTTTGAAAGTGGCATACAAATATTTTTGACAGTGATATTTATGTGTCAATTACATACATTTGAATTTTTAAAATCAAAATACATAAAACAATTTTTTTCAAGAAAAAATGTTAACAACTTCAGGTAATATATCACTTCCGGTTAGCTTGTTTTAACCAAAATCTTCTATGTTATTCCAATTGATATAAAAGCCTTATATACCAAATTTGAAACGTTTTGGATTATATTTTAATATTGTTTTTCATTAAAATCTATTATAGGTTTCAAATAAAGAACCATTTCTGGAAATTATGTAATGACCAAAAAGGGAGGTGCACAACTAGATGTTATAGAAGTCCTAAATACAAAATTTCAACTTTCTACGGCTTACCGTTTTTGAGTTATGCGAGATACGTACGTACGTACGTACAGACGTCACGACGAAATTAGTCAGAATGGATTCAGGGATGGTCAAAATGGATATTTCCGTTGAAATCTCAAAACCGAAATTTTTCGTGATTACAATACTTCCTTTACTTTGTACAAGGAAGTAAAAAACAAAATATATATATATATATATATATATATATATATATATATATATATATATATATATATATATATATATATATATATATATACAGTGTGCGTTTAAAGTGTGGAATATCAAAAAAAAAAACCGAACTCAGCCGATTTTTATAAAAACGCTGAAACACGTCGATTTTAATTTTTAAAAATACACATTAATATGTACGATTCATCTTCCAACTTTCATTTGTTTTTGCAGTTATGACGTCTATACAAAAAAATTTAAATGACAACATAGATTTTTAATAGTGAAATCCGATAGTGATTTTTCTTCCCTTTATGATCATGTAAATAAATCATAACATTGCATAACAAAAATTCTGAGATAAATCGAGTTGAACATTTAATAATAATGAATAATCAAGATACCCTGATAAAAACATTTAAAAGTTGATTATGGAACTTATAACTTATAAAACATGAAAAACGAAAAGTTTTTAATTGAACAATGAAAAATAAAGCAAACAAAATTAACACTATTAAATTAAATGTTCAAAATGACATCCATTGACTTCTTGGCAGTAAGCTAGTCTATTTACAAATTCACTTAAGACATTATTAATAACAGTTGGTTCTATTTTGCGAATTTCATCTTGACTACGCTGCTTCAGTACCACTAAATTTACTGGTTTAGTTAAGTCCAGAAAATTACGAACAGGAAGCGTATAATGTGGCGGTGCGCCATCTTGTTGATACCAAAGGGTATCATTTGGGATATCAGGATCGTCTTCGTTTGGGTAAAGTACAGCCAGTGATGGTATTAGATCATTTTGGAGAAACTCCAAATATCTTTCTCCATTAAGATTTCCCTCAAAGAAAAACGGACCTAGAATTCTATTATGCACTATTCCTGCCCAGACGTTTACTTTTTGCGGATGTTGAGTATGCGTTTCTGCTATCCAATGAGGATTTTCCCTACTCCAGTACCTGCAGTTCTGCCGATTAACTGTCCCATTCATACAAAAAGTTGCTTCATCGGAGAAAACGATTTGGTGATGAAAACGTTCGTTAGCATGATGCAAATTCATCATTGTCTCGCAGAATTCTAAATGTCGGTCAGGATCATCATCATTCAGCTCTTGAACCAGTTGGATCTTAAATGGATGATATTTTTCTTTTTTCAGAAACTCCAGTACTGCGACTGACTGACATTATCTGCTGCCAACCTAAAAGGCGATATCTTTTCTCATTAAGTGCCGTAAACTTACTATTACCTGCTACTAACTTTCTAGAAGAATAATGAGGATTTTCTTCCAAATGTAAAAGAATGTTCAATTTATTTTCTGCACTTATTTCTGGACGACCGCCTTTTGAAATATTTTTAACATCTCCCGTCTCCCTAAATTTGTTTTTGATTTTACTAACTGCCGATTGCGTAATAGGACGATTTGGGTATTTTGCATTAAACATATCACACACTTCTTGCTGGGATCTTGTGAGGGTCCCACAACCAAGAAAAATTAAAATTTCTATTCGTTGCCTTATTGTTAAATCCGCCATGGCCTTGATAATTAAGAAGAATATTATTAAAATTCAACAATAAACTACAATATTTATGTCTAGAGACTTGAAGATTGACAGAATAATAGAATGAAACAGTTTGCTACATTTAAAATTTTTATCGAGGTAGGTATCTTGATTATTCATTATTATTAAATGTTCAACTCGATTTATCTCAGAATTTTTGTTATGCAATGTTATGATTTATTTACATGATCATAAAGGAAGAAAAATCACTATCGGATTTTACTACTAAAAATCTATGTTGTCATTTAAATTTTTTTGTGAAGACGTCATAACTGAAAAACAAATGAAAGTCGGAAGATGAATCGTACATATTAATGTGTATTTTTAAAAATTAAAATCGACGTGTTTCAGCGTTTTTATAAAAATCGGCTGAGTTCGGCTTTTTTTTGATATTCCACACTTTAAACGCACACTGTATATATATATATATATATATATATATATATATATATATATATATATATATATATATATATATATATATATATATATATTTAAGCGACCTTAACAAAAAATTGAATTTTTCGTACGCAAAAGCAAAAAATGACCGTTTTTCATTATTATCCGATTTAAGGTAGCACCATCTATTATTTCGATAGTTAATAAAAAGAAAGTAATCGTTTCTAAAGGCGTCACAAATATCTACAATTGTTCAGTTGTTATAAGTAATTATATCAATAAATATTTTATAAAGAACGTCGACTAAGAATTTTTGTGTGCATCACTGCCAAAAAGTGTTATTTCGTCCTCGTCTGCTTTCTTAAAATTAGACTCGGTCGAAAAAATGACTTTTTGGCCTTGGTACACAAATAACTATTTTTAATTTTGAATTTCCCTTTAGTTAATGATAACGTTTAAAGTTGTTTCCAATCTGTAAAACACTTGTGGAATACACTTTATGGTATAACCTTCATATTCTTCAGCGATTTTGCCCTTATCTCCCCTATGGTCGCAAAATCTTGTTGTTTAAATGTCTTCTTCATCTTCGGGAAGAAAAAAACTCACAAGGAGCCATGTCTTCAAAATACGGTTGCTGCAGAATCACGACTTTTTGTTTGTAACGGAAAAGTCACGAATGGGTAGTGAACTGCGAACCGGTGGATTGTACTAACTTCCTCCCTTAAAATGATTCGGCTTTTACCAATACCCAGGATAATAACTTCAATTTTTGCCACATTTTTATCGGCGGTTGATGTTCTAGGACGTTCGGATCTCTTGTGTTCTTCCCTGGGCCTCTTGGAAACGTTTCATAAATATTTCGTTCCGGCAAAACTTCCTCGCCAAAAGCCTTCTCCAACATTTGCACCACTTTTCTTTACTTTATATTATTTTTAACAAAATTTTTATGAAGTATATTTGTTCTGTCACTTAAAAAATACACCCAGCGTGCTAAAATGCTGCATTAATAAGTAGCTATTAAACATTTTACAGATGGTGGCACCAACGTGTTAATTAATTTTAACTTAATTTATCGAAAACCTCTATCATGGCAGCTTATTTCACTCAACATATCTTTCATTTTCATATAAAAGCGTGGTTTCTATCTGGCGTGGCTGCTTGAATACAAAAACGTTCTACTTGGTTTACTTTCGTATAGAGGCTACCCAGGATAATTTTTCCAACATGGGGATCTCGAGAACTATAAGAAATACGAAGTCGGTTAAATATAAAATAAAAGTTGCCCCATTAGCAGACCATTTTAATGGTGTTTTGTTATTTGAGAAAAAATTCATGGGTCACTAGATATAGGCAAAAATGGAAATTTTGCAGTTTTCTTATTTTTACAAATATCTTCCAAATGTGGTATAATACTGGATTTTAGTTTGCACATCTTCAAGGCACTTTTTTATGTTCTTTCCAATGGCGATATTCAATTTTTTTTTATCACTATTAGTTTTAGAGTTATGATGTCAAAGTTTTAATTTTTATATGGACGCCGTATTGGAAAATTACACCATTGAAAAAAGAGATTTTTTTTTAGCTTTTCAATTATGTATAATTTGTCTATTTTCATTTGTTTCAAACACCGAAAGGACAAAAATTTCTAAATTTATAGGTTAAAAAATGGTTATTGCAATGAAACAATTGAAAAACACAATTGGAACATCAAAAATATTGATTAAATACATATACTAAAAATTACAGGTATTTAGTTGATTTCGAAATCCATTATACGAATTAAATTAAATTTAGGCAATGACATTTATATCGAAATTTAAAGAAGTGTTTCATTGCTATGTATGTTAAAAATATTAAAGAATATGAATATTATAAAATTAAAATTAAACAAATGATAATATCTGACTGATGATTTAATTTATTTCATTGCAACAACCATTGTTTTTAACCTATAAATTTAGAAATTGCTGTATTTTCGGTGTTCGAAACAAATGAAAATAGATGAATTGCACATGGTTGGAAAGCTAAAAAAATCTCTTTTCAATGGTGCAACTTTCCAATATGGCGTCCATATAAAAATTAAAACTTTGACATCATAACTCGAAAACTAATAGTGTTAAAAAATTGAGCATCACCAATCGAAAGAACATAAAAATGCCTTAAAGATGTGCAAATTAAATTTCAGTATTATTTAACATTTGGAAGATATTTGCAAAAATAAAAAGCTGCAAAATTTACATTTTCTCCAATATTTGGTGACCTATGTATTTATTCTCAAATAACAAAACACCAATAAAATGGCCTCCTAAGGGGGCAACTTTTGTCTAATTTAACCGACTTCGTATCTCTTAAAGATCTTGAGATCCCCGTGTTGGAAAAGTTATCCTGGACATAGGTAATATATATATATATATATATATATATATATATATATATATATATATATATATATATATATATATATATATATATATATAATTAATTAAAAATATATTATCACGAAATATTACCCATTACTGGGTGTACCAATCTGCTTTGTACACAGATATCGGTAATGATATGACATATTCGTACCGTGAGGGCGTTTAGCAGGCATTACTTCACGGGCACTCATCGCTGGTTTGAAGAGGGCACCTGTCACTTTCGTGCCATTTAAAATTAGAAATAATTAACTTTAGCGCTGGTCGGGAGCGAACTCGGTTCCGCAGATTCGTAACCAGACTCAGTCCTACGGCCACATTGTCTCGTTTTTTTCTGTATTCATTTATATGAAAAATGATTTTGGATTTCAAACAGGTCTGAAAGTAGTAAAAATGTGGAATAGAGTTAATGTGTTGACATTAAACTTTCGAATATTTTAAAAACTATAAATTTTTTTAAAACTTTGGTAGTCAATTTTACTTTGTTTTAAGGTCCATTTTTAATATAAATGACTCATTTTCTAATTTGGTACTGTGGTGGAGGATCCTATTCTCTCCACTTTTTTATTTATCGTGAATAACATTTTAAAAATATAGTGATATTTGGCATTCGTCGATGCAATAGGGGTGAAGAGAAGCTCTGTGAATCAATATGAAGCTATTTGATCTGCGCGGGCGTTACTCAAATTGATAGTGACGCGTATCCGGTAGCTAATTGACGTGTGCGCAGTGATTGATGCCTCACATCCGGCCGCCATGTTGTTAATTGTCCGCCCCCTGTCTACCCTCAGTGTGTCGACGCCGCTGGTGAGCGCGGATTGTTCTAGCGAAAAATACATATTTCATAGCCCTGCGATTTTTCTCTCGCTCGTTACGGCACAGAATTGGGATGAGCGTTGCTGTTGCCAGTGCCACATCACCGATTGATTGATTTTTTGCTTTGTTTTCGAGGGAAGGTTCTGACCTTTATTACCTGGATGAATGGACCCGGAATCCCGGACTTGATTTCGGATACTCGTATTTCATTCCAATGGAAATTCAATTGCAAATTTTATGATGCCGTAATTCTTCTATTTCTTGGAAGAGCTGCACGAATAAACCATCAATTTTTAATTGTTTATTCTACTTTTACTTGTAATATATCTTTTCATCAGTATTATGGTTTTTATTGTTATGTGCCCTATATTACATAAAGCTAGTGTTGGCAAATTCCCGGGAATTTATTTTTTGGGGAGATTTAAGTGAAAAAAAAATATTTTCAGTTGTCACAACCAAGTGATGATTTGGTGTAGTAATATTCGAAAATTATTTTTAACATAATTTATCATTTTTAAAAGTTGTTTACTAACTTAAAATCACTGAATGACAATTAACAGTTCACTATCCGTTCCAACAAAACTTGGACTGACTGAAGGTATGGTTTCGCTGGTGCTGCCAGCGGCCGCATTTGGCAGTATCGGTGGGCAATGCTGCACTGCTTCAGTGTTGTTAAATGTGCATGGTTTCGTTGGCATGGTTCAAACCGAATATTACCAACCGTGGAGGTGCTGCGTCCCGAACGCTCCAAAAGCAGTCTGATCACTGCCGTGTTGGTACATATATTAAAAATTACGCCCATATTTATTGATAACGAAGATGCAATATAAATTTAAAAAAATCTGATGTGGCCAGCACATTACCTTCCGTCAGTTCTATATATTTTGTACAAATTTCATACGGAAAGTTCCTTGCTAAATTAAATATTCTATTTCTTGTACATTAGCTTCCGGCAGTTGCATGTATTTTATGCAAATTTCATACAGAAAATTATTATTTTGTGACGTTTTCTATATACAGTGTAATGTATCTGCAGAAAAAAAGATTTATTATTATTATTTCTTGTACATTACCTTAAAGCAGTTGTATGTATTTTATACAAATTCCATAGAGAAAGCAAAAGATCCTATATTTCCAGTAAAATTATAAAACAGACACACTATGTCAATTTCACTTGACACTGACATCTTTCAATCAGAATTTTCTTAATATAGTAGTTGTTTCCACAGGTATGGCTACTTTATGAAATTTAATTTCTTTATAATTTTTTAACTCAATATCCATTTAATATTAAGTATAAAATGCAGTCAAATCGTGTAGAGAATAAAATATTCTTTAATATTTATAATAACATCAAATGTGAAAAAATTATATTTAACATAGTTTTTTCAAGAAAAACTGTTAAAATCTTCAAATAATGGTACTTCCGGTTGACCAATTGTAACCAAAATCTAATCAGCTCTTCATATGGATGTAACGAAGAAGTATACGAAAAAATTATAATTTTTGTAACTGTAGTATTAGAGTTATCGCAGACGAAAATTTTGTTACACACACACACACATCCACACACACACACATCCACACACACACACGCACACACACACATACAGACATCATCGTAAAAATAGTAAATTCGTATTCTAGGGACCCTAAAACGTGCTTATTGATTAAAAACTCATCATCGAATTTTTTGACCAAAGACAATACCTTCCTTACCTAAAGGTGACGGAAGGTAAAAATGTCTCAATTTTAAGTCATTCGTTTTAGTCAACTATTATTAATAAAGAAAAAAATCCTTTATATTCTCTGGTTTGCAACAAATCATACGGCTCTGCTCTTGCAATATTTTTTAAACATGTTATCCTCCTCCTTTTTCTCGAGCATGAAGAGCAAAGAAGTATATCAGAATCCATTTTTACTGAAGTTTAAATTGCAATTGAGTAATAAATATTTAAAGGAATATCATTTATGTATTTGTTTCCACCTTAAAATATTTAATTGTAAAACGTATGTTCTTCTAAATAGCAAGAATGTGAAAAAGTACTTTTCCTAATTACTGCACACAAGATTTTTCTATTACCGTTTCTAAGAGGTATTTTTCAAATAAATTTAATATTTAACAGTCAATAAATAAAGTAACCTTGGTAATTTACATTTCCGCACTTCTGTGAAAATTTACAACATTAATCAACTCAAATGAATATGGAAATCAAAGACATTTCTAAACGATAGTAGAAAAAATTATAAACTGCATTCTGTTTTGCATTTTATAATAGAATGACGAACCTGCAAAGATCTATAGTACACAGATTTGATATTTTATGAATTTAGAAATACTTATATATTTATAAGTACTCAGAGTACTTTATATGTACTCTAAGTACTTTTTAGAGTACTGAGGACGAGTATTTAGTTGAAATATCGCAAGTACAAGTGAAAGTAACAGATTTTAAAATGTACTCGAGTACGAGTACAGAGTACAAAACTTGAACTTTAAACAGTACTTTCGAGTAAATGTACTCGAGTACGCTCAGCTCTGCCTGGTCCGCGTATGCGCATACTATGATTTTGAACCGATACAGAACTATACATTGTTCAACGAGAGAATGATAGTATTAAATCACGAACCAATTTTGTATTATTATTTCATTCTTACCATTATTATATTGTCACAAGGCGAGGGTAAGAGCAATAATAGATAAATAACTTTTTATAAACTTTCCTAAATTATAGTTTCAATATTCATATTTTAACTCTGTTTATCTATTTAAGTCAAAATTCAGTTTAGAAATTCTTTTTGTATTATGATAGTCACGACATTTATTTGTTTGTTGATCATTAGGTTTAGAAATTATTATGTATACGTGCGTGACTTTGAATGCCATAGCCTATGCACCCGGTACTCCTAAAATAATCCTGTCCTGAAGATAGCCTTTTGTTAGATAGTCGACTTTAGTTAATCGTGAAGTTAACATGGAAGAGTCTAGTTGGGTTCGTCGAATCGTGCAGACGTCTTGTTGTTGACGAGAAATGTAGTGTCTTTTAGTTTTGGGGCGTGTGCAGAACGCCCGCCCGCTGGCTTACGGAATGTAACTTATTAGTAATGGCTTAGTTGTGTTAGTTATGTTTAATTAGTTAATATTCTAATCATGTAAATAAAGTTTAGTTAGTTATTAAATCACAAGTAGCGTAAATTGTCGTAGTGTTCATCAGTGTAAAAAGTGAAGTGTATGTGTGTTCTTCCTTATCAAGAACTTCCTTTTCACGAAAGCCTTTCTCACGAAGTCGTGGACTCCAATCATCCGAGGCGTCCACCAGTCAGTAAGTGTATCATCCTTGGAGCATTAAGAAATCAGTAGTAATCATCAGTAAGCAGTATTAGTATCACCATCCTCTTCATCATCAGCTTCAGAGACCCCCTCGTGTTACAATATTCCTTGTTTCTATTATGCTTGCAGTACTTTAATTATAAGAATCTAAAAATAATAATAATACAACTCTGGTATGACTTCGCCGCCCAAATTTTATAGTTGCTTGCGCGAAACAGGTACGTTCTTTCGTTGAACAATATATAGTTCTAAAAACTTAAGTGGTATTTTTCACATCCCTGAAATATAATTAATTTTTTTACTATCAATTATTATAGCGTACGTTTTTCTTACGCACAATTAATTAAAAAAAGTGAAACAGTTTTTAGCGTTGGTATCTTTTCTTTCTTTGTTTACATTCCTGCAATCAATATCTGTGTCTCTTTCGCAACAATAGCCGTTAATTGTGGCCGGTTGGTGAAATAACGACGTCTGGACACGAGACTGGAACATCGTGGGAACCCTCTATACAGGGATCGTGCCCTAATTGGTTAAATGGCTTGAAACATATGCCGGCCCACCCCAGGGATACATGTCAACATTCAATAATAAATATATCGCAGTACATCTACAAGGGATTGTGATCAATTCATGATTAGAATGGTTTATGTGATTTCGAAACTAAACCAAGGGGGGATCAGATACTTTTAAAAAATATTATCACGCCTTTTTAACCCAATGAATAAATTTTTTTTCGCAGTCGTTCAGATTTCCAGAAAATAAGTTGTCTACAAGGATCAATCAGTTGTTTATTTATTTATTTATTTATTTCTCATTTCCTCGCAATAAAAAATAAAATACCTAATGTATAGCTATATATTTATATTTATTCTTTTAGTCAGGTCCGCGAAAAAAAATTTGTAGGCAACATGCCCTGAAAGTGTCTTTACTGAGCTCAGAAGTTTCCATATGTTTATGCTCGCCCAGTAAAATATCACTTTCAGGTCTTGTTAGATAAATTACTATTAATATCCAATTATTGCTTCCTTCTGAATTTGCAGTCTCGAAATCGTCCGTAAATTTACGTAAATTTACGTTAAGAACAGTTTAAATATATATTTTTATATTTTGTACATTAAAATTGTATTCCCGACTACCCAAAATGAAAAATATATATTTCAACGTCAAATGTACGACATATCGAATTTTATTAATTCATATGTCATTGTCATCACATTACTATAATTGAATAAAGTTATATTAACAAAGTAATTACGAATCTTATATAATTATTTTATATTCTTCATGGGTAAATAATAAATTGCTGGTTAAAAATAAATATTTAAAAAAGATACAAACAAAAAGAATTTGAAATATTGGCAGAAATTATAATTCCAAACAAGCAAGTTATAATAGTCCAACGAAGATATTGTAACGTTTTTATTTATATGGGTGAAGTGTAAATATTAGATAATTATTAATAATTAAAATAAGTGTTTATTAAACTATAATGAAAATGGCTATTACTAATATTAAAGAATTATTAAAAAATTAGTTAAGACTAAAACTATAATTAACTAGATAACACTAACACTATTTATTTATTTAACAATTAACACGACTATTTATTTATACGATCTTACTAATTATTTATTTCGACTATTTATGTCACTGTTTATTTATATCACGTTCAACTGTTCACCTACCGACCTCCATAGCGTCTATATACTCAACTGACTCAACAGCGTCTGTATATTCAACTGCTCGGATAGAAGTCACACTTTTCACCTCACTATTTGTCTATTTATGTAACTAACTGTCTAACTTCCACAGCTTCAGTATCATCAACTGTCCGTATGCCACAATTCTTCATCACTACTGCCGAGTATCCACTTCCACTTGCCGTTACTGTTCTCGTATACCTATCTTCCCAATACTCTTCAACACTACAGGGTATTCACATCCACAGTTATCCCGGTATACCAGTAACTTCCCGACTCGCCGTTACTGTCATTTTAAACTATAGTTCTCAATACTCGTCAACACTACCGAGTATTCAAATCCACAGCTATCCCAGTTAACCAGTAACCTCCACTCGACACAAACTGCATACGCTCATTACGATACTGCTGTGCTTCTCACTAACACTTTACTCTGCAACACTCCATGTGGATGTCTCTATGACTCTCCCTATGTACCTTACTAACTCTCGAGAATAGCTGCGTCCTTTTTTACAGCTGCCATTAACTTCCAGGGAGCTCTAGAATGTTCGACCGCATAGTAACAATGAACACAAGAGGTTCAGGCGACCGGAAGTAATTAAACACGTCGCGGCTTGTTCGTTTACGTAGCCCGGCTGCTAGCGCGATTGCGTCATCGCTATACTTGGACGCTTGTTCAGCGTAGCAGCGGGACTCACACATACAGTATCTAAGGTCAATTTTATTTCTTTCGAATTTAAATTATTTCGCAATATATTTATTTATGCTCATATTTGATAATCATAAGTGTGTTAAATGTGATATTGATTTATTTTACATACAGGGTGGTGACTCGAACACCCAAACATAGGAATTTAACATGTAAAATAAGATTTTCGTAATTTCCCGCTCCCCTAATCATTTTAGGTAAAAAAGCTTCAAATAAAAGATATAGAGCATAAAATTCTACATCTGAATTAATAAGCAAAATTAATTTTACTTACTTTGTAACGGCAGAAATTAGCTATGAAAATGTCGAAAATCATGTGCAAAATAGCAACAGCCATGGAATTGAGACAAAAATTAACAAATGTTTAAATGTTTATCTGTCAGGTTAGTTTATTTTTGATATTATTTGTAATTTCTGTGCAATCGAACAATAATTTAATTTAAATTTATTAGGTAATTCTTCACTGAAACAGAAATTAGAGACAATAACTAATAAAAATAAATTAACCTAATTTGACAGGTAAACCCAAGGGTAAACCGTTAGATACACTATTATTCACGAAAGATGACTATTCAAGGTCATTTGTTCGAAGAAAGAATACACAGCATTTTATAGCAGTAGCTTAGCAACCTTTTGTATTAGAAAGAGAAAGATTATTTGACCTATGTCTATTTAATTTATGTGGTGTGACAGATATACGTAAATAGTGGCATTACTTTCTAACACACTATAAATAATAATGACATATGTCGTAGAATTACACATATCTAAATATATACTGTACTGCCCTCTGTGCTAATATTTACCCAGTGGCGTTGACTTTAAATCAAATTATTCCTTGGTTTATAAGTTTAGTCTATGTTTTTGTATTTTGCGAAAACATAAGTGAAGAACATAAATCTTTCAGAATGGCATTTTTAGAAAGAAACATAATTTTCAAATGAATTACTACTAGTTTTTCAGTTAAAATGTGTCCATAAATATTTCATGTTGCACTCCTATGTATACGAAATGCAATGAAGTTATCTGCAAGTAATATTATATCAGACGGCTCACAAATGACCTTGAATAGTCATCTTTCGTGAATAATAGTTTATTTGCTAATTATTTTGTCTCAATTCCATGGCTATTGCTATTTTACAGGTGATTTTCGACATTTTCTTAGCTAATTTATGCCGTTACAAAGCGAGCAAAATTAAATTTGATTATAGATTCAGATGTAGAATTTTATGCTCTACAACTTTTATTTGAAGCTTTTTACCTAAAATAATTAGGGGAGCAGGAAATTAAGAAATTCTTATTTTATATGTTAAATGTTAGGGTGTTCGAGTCACCATCCTGTATGTAATTGTTTAAACATAAACAAATTTTCACGGTATTTTATTATTAAAATATATTTTCGGTGTAGGTATACCTAATTCAAAAAATTAAAGTAAGTGTACCACGTTACGAATCTATCTCATTTACAGATATCGGGTTAAAAGTAGCATTGGGTAATAATCCCTGATGAAATATGTATTTATCAATATATAATAACATGAAGGTAATATTTTTGATCGTGGAACGCTTGGGTTGGTTTAACAACCTTCATAAAATTCGTTGAAATCATAGCGTTATCGTATATTGTAGATTAGGATACAAAAAGCTTTGGCTATAAAGCTTTCTCCTCTTTCTATCTGGAATGGACGGCATCTTGCGAGGCAGCTGTAATTATCACGTTATCTGCGGACCGGAAGGCAACAGTCACGCCACAGCGTCGAGCGGGAACCGTGCGAACTACTTGACACTATCTTCGCTCATTTTTCCCAGCTCCTTTACCAAAAATAAAATACACCGGTAAATATAATTTCTCAGCTGGAAATTATTAGTCGCAGGGGGATAAAATATTCTTTTACAGCTTCCAATCGAGGAAGAAATAAATAAGAACGAGAAATCGAAGAGGTGCTTTTTTTCTGTTTTATTGTTTATTGTTTTCTTTTCTTTCTTTATCACAAATAAAACGTGCGCAACATTATAGATTTTCGTGATACTCTATTGTTCCATAAGGTAAAGATCTCGGAATTGCATTCCAAATTCCAGGCAGAATATTGTTGGACCCAACTTTTATAATTAATTATTTTTCCATTTAAGGAATACCGTTCATTTTCAATTTTTTTATCTTGGCCTTTTGTGAAAATATCTTCTATATACACGAGAATTAGATTACCGACGCTACGTTATTTCCACAAATTAAACCAAAAGTAATGTTAGGTACTCTTTATTTGTGATCGATCAGAAGATATTTACGTTGTCACAACAATGAGGTTACTTCACAAAATTTATCTTCTACAATCATCCGGGAAAATAATTTTTGTTTTGTTGCCATGATCGCTTAAAAATACTATAATAGTCGCGTAAGTAGTTGATATGTTAAAAATTTAAAATAATCGTTCACTTGCGGTATGTTGCATTGAGATGCGTTCACATATCCCAGCGCTAGTAACAGCTTACTCTGTACACTTGTGGGTCAGTGTTACTGTTCAATGTTTACAGCTAAAAGGGTTTGCGAGACGGGTCAGCTCTCTGTTCGCTTCATAGCAGTTATCTTTCGGTAAGCGATCCAATCCGATATGATTGAAGAGATCCGATCGCAAGACGACAATCATGTCACAAAAGAACTAGCCGCATACCGATTGCAATCATAACGTATTTTGACACTGTCATTTTTCTGTCAACTTCTCTGTGAACAAAGATAAGTTTAGAAAATTGTTTATTTGTTGTATTTACTCGATTATTGCCAACTTAAATTAATGCGTACTTCTCTTCCCTCAATATTTTCCATATAAGTTTATATCGCTAATAAAATGAAAGAAAACTTTTAATTTTTATTTCGTGTACAACCTGTGCAGACATAAAATATAAACAGTAGCACAAACGGTCCTTACTGTACCTGTAACTAACAATCAGAGCAATCCGATTGACGTAATCTGTGTTTTAAAGCGATTTGAAAATTCAGATAGCAATCTAGAATTTTGTAGTGGGGGTATACATATGATCAAAAACCGAAAGAAAGCTACTTTATTTCTATCTCTCTTCTCTCTCTCTCTTGATATTATATTGTTGTCATTTTCTTTGGAATATCAAAGTCCAAATACTTCCGTTTATAAAATGTAACACTGGAGTATTTAATTCATCCTCCAGTGCTAAATATAAACAATTTTATTTTCTTATTCACGCGCATTTTGACTGTTTAAAGAGACTAGTTTTGATAGTCGTGACAGTTTTAAATTATGTAGAATCTGTTATAACTAACAAGTGAATCAGACAATTTTTAGTGACACCACTGAACACATCATACCGTAACTCGTAACTAATCTTACCAAGTGAACGGGAATGTCGCTTGAAATCTTATTTTTGAATGATTGTAGAAAAAATATTGTTTGCAACACATGCGGGAAACGTGATTTTGCAACTCCATTCAAATTACAGAAGATTCGTTTCAAAATCACTAATTTTAACTTCCCGCACTTGGTATGAAATAAAGTTTTTTGGACCGGCGATAATGAATGTTGACGATTTTTATAAATAAATAAATATATCATCACGGCATATGACCCATTGCTGGGTGTGCCAATCAGCTTTGTACACAGATTTCGGTAATGATGATGACATATTTGTATCGTGCGGGAGTTTACCAGGCGTCACCTCACGGGCACTCATTGCTGGCGAGAAGAGTGAACCGCAGAGGTCAATTTTCTGCCATTTAAAATTTGAAATATTTGGCGTCGGTCGGGATCGAACTCGGTTCCCAGATTCTCGGCCAGATACTCAGGCACCAGAGCCACGAAACAATTTTTATTATTTTTCAATATAGTCTCATGCTCAACTCACACTAACGATTTTCTAACTTCTTTATGTCTTAAGTATGAGTATAATAAATATCTCTCTCTTCAAAATATGTGTGGTTGTCTCAGCGATGAATAAATAATAAATTATAAATTTAGGGTAATTCCTTAATGCTCCTGAGATCTTCCATATCTGATACTTATGTACTTTGTATCTGGTACCGACAATATTGTAACGTGAGAGTACCTACATTTGGTCCGCAAGCCCCCGGCCAGCGCCTGCGTACCGACGCCCATGAATAGAAGCATTCTAGAAAAAGGATAAGCCTAGGTAGGCGATCAATAACAGTGCAGCGCGCGATAGACGGACGACGTGAGGCGGACAGTTAGGTAGACAGGAGGAGATAAGCGTAATTACCCGCATATTGTTATACAATTCGAGACGTCACGGGAATATTCGAGAAGGTGTCAAGAGCCACTATATAAGCAACGCACGTGTTTGCGAAGATAGAGACATTCACATAGAGTGTTAATCATCAGAAGGACATTTACCTAGAAGTATGGTGTTAGTGAGTTTGAGAAGCACAGCAGTACCGTGGTGAGCGTATGCAGTTGGGTGTCGAATGGAATAGTCGGGAAGTTACTGGCATATTGGGATAGCTGTGAAAGTGAATACTCGATAGTTTTGAAGAGTATTGGGAAGCTAGGTATACGAGGACGAGGCCAGTAACGGCGGGTGGAAGTGGATACTCGGCATTGCTGTTAAGAGCTGTGGCATACGGACAGTCGGTGATACTGAGGCTGTGGAAGTTAGACAGTTAGTTACATAAATAGACAGATAATGAGTTGGAAGATGTGAATTCTGTTTGAGCAGACGCTGTTGTCAATTCAGTATATAGACGCTGTGGAGGTCGGTAGGTCGGGCAGTTGAATGTAAAGTGACATAAATAGTGAAAATAAATAATCAGTAATATCGTGAAAATAAATAGGCGTGTTAATTGTTTAAATAAATAAATAGTGTTAGTGTTATCTAGTTAATTATAATTTTAGTTTTTATTAATTGTCTAATACACTTCACCCAAATAATTAAAAACGTTACAATATTTTTAAAGTAGAATAATTACTGAAGTACGACACGGAAGAATAAGAAAATGTACTTAAATAATCGGCGCAATTTATTAACGCCTTACCCTAGAAACTTATTTTGTCATATTATTTTAAGATTTTACAATACTAGCAATAATTGCTGCATTGCCGGTCCAACAACTCAAAACTCAATAATTAATCTTCTCATATAAGAGTCCCATCAACTCCCCACACTTAACTTTACATCATCATCATCAATATAGCAATTCTCCACGCCTTCTACCCTCTTTGTGATCCCTGTATTCCCACGGGTGATGGTACAGCAACGCCACGCGTCAGACCGCGGACAATCTATCAATTACCAGAGTCATGGTTCATGGTGCATGGTTCACGGTTCATCCTTAGTGCCAGCGCGGTAACCACTGGGGCGTGGCAGATACAATACACAAACCATCCCCGAAACTTGGGGATAGGGATGAGAAGAATCATAATGTGATGATGGGATTGGGATTTGAGATACAAGTTGTTTGTTTGTTTAAGGGATGGATTAATATAAATATTTATGGGTGAAAGTTAAGTCAAATAAATAAATTTATTTCTCTGTTTCGGAATTAAAATGACATATTCTAGCACGCTTATTCATGCAAAATATATTGGGCAACGGACAGCGAACAGAACAGAAAAACAAATCACTGTTACAATTACCAACCTAACTATTCCGTCAAAAATTTCTCTTAGTGGAAATTATCAACTAGTTTTATATCGAAATAATGTAAATGAAGGCCGAAACAGAGAAAATCGTATAAAAACTTGTTATAGAAGGCTATTCAAGCACTCGTGCGTTCGCGCATTCGCTGCTACGCGGTCGTGCCCGAATTTCAAACTCGTGTTTGAATAGGTTGTCTTGTGTAACTTATATACTATACTAGTCTGTTTCAATATTGCGACTACGTAAAAATTCGGATGACCAGCACATTTTTTTCTACTAATGAGGTCCTCCGCCAAAGTTAGAAATTAGAACATGGTCATTTATATTAAAACTATATCTTAATATTGTATGATAGGACCTATTAAAATTTAAAGAAGTTATAAGTTTTTAAAATATTCGAGTTTTTAATGCCCTTAAAAACTATCCGAGTTATATAGGTACTCTATTCCAAATTCTTAATACCTTACTGCTTCCAAGCCTTCTGATATGGCGTTTTGAAATCTGGAATCCATTTTCAAGTAGGTATGACTAGCGAATGAAATTTGACGTTTAAGGGGGGGTTTCGAAAAAGCGACATGAAGTAATATCGGCCAAACTATGAACTATTGTATTTTTTCTTATAAAATGAACCAACAGAGGGCAATTGGATGGTTCTCGTCTGTACTAAGGTTCGTGCCTGAGATGAAGAAATGAACGTAAACAAAAAGATAAGAGACTCTTCAGGTCAACTTTTACCCAGCGCCTGGGGTTTTATAACTGGCAAATAAAAGCTTTTATAACCAGCGACGCAGCAACAGCAAACTATTCATTTCTGTAGCATTTCACTTTTAATGTAATGTATGATTTCATAATATTTATATGTAATTTGATTTCATGCTTTTTTATTCAAATACAAAAAAAAGTATTTTTTTCTTTTAAAAACTAATAATAATTATGTAAAAAATACATATCATTTTTATTAAATTTTAATTTATAACAGCTAGATGTAAATTTAAATATAGACGTTATCTCTGAAGAATAACTGACCGACCAAGATTATAAAAAAAAAAATTATAGTCTAGCGGCATCATATAATGTGGTATTTCTGTAGGCAAGGCATCTGTTGTGTATTGATATTGTAGTATTTCGGCAACACAAGAAAATAAACCACAGGCATCCTTATTTCGGTTTCTCCTGCACTACGGGCGGGTAATGATAGGACTAATCACAGTTACAATAATCCGATTAGAATTTTCGAACAATTTACCTTTTCATATTTCATAACTTTGCGTAATTTTAAGAAATTAAATGTGTTTGTATTAAAATTTATAATAATGATATATAATTTAACACAAAATATAAAATTTAACCTTTTACAATATTACAATGCTGGGAAACGTATATTAAAATTTTTCATTTTAATTTTATTATTTAGGTAACTAAGAATGTATGTAGTTTTTCTACGATATCAAACGATTTACGTCATAGTTAGGAAGTTACTAAATTTTATAGCTAATAAACATGAGACCGAATCTTTTAAATTTGTGATTGTTGCCAAAAAGTGTTGCAAAACAGTGACTGGAGAATAGTATTATACATTATATACTAAGCTTCGCGAAAAAATTGTTATAAACTCCGAGGAAAAGTAATCAAAGATATTATGGTGTGCTGTGTATAATGCACAAGCATAATTATTATTTTGGTTTATCTTCCGGTAAGTAATAATCGTATTAGAGGTATCGTGTACTGTAAGCTCAAAAATTAAGATTTATGAAACAATGATTTGCAGACCGTATTGAGTTAGTTGTATTTATTACTAATGAATTCCGATTATGTTAATCGGCTCTGTTTTGCAATTGTAACTCTCTAGTTAATTCCTTTATCAACAAACTGGTTAAAAATTTGGACCAATGAAGTATGTTGCTATATGTTTAAGAACATGGATTTTTAGATTTCATATCTAAATATATTGGATAATTTTTTTTACCATTCGTTACAAAATAGGCCCGATTGTCTAATTTAATTTAATGTTATTATAAAACAAAAAAAAAATATATATCTTATTTCCTCATATATGAGTATAAAAATGAAAAATATATACCAGAGGTGTTCAATCTTTTCTACTTACGCGACCTACTTTCGCATACCAAGTTATTTGGCGATCGGCAGAAAATAAATTGGAAGAAAATTATATATATATATATATATATATATATATATATATATATATATATATATATATATATATATATATATATATATATATACAGGCTGATTCATCGATCTGTCCTCTCTTTATAACTTTTTTATTTTAAGTTAGATAGAAAAACTCTTCAAATATAACTTATATGATATATTATTGTCTAGCCATATGCATTTGCATACAGGGTGCTCCGTTTAAGCGCAACACTATGTAACTTTATATTTCTTAATGGACCACCCTATATTTATTTATTTATTCTGATAGTAAATTTGATTCCCTTTAAAAAAGTATTAAGTAATAAGGGGTCTAAATTAAGAAGTTATTTACGTTCATAAAAAATAGTAATTCAGAGTGGAAAAAACCATAATATAATACAAAATTTTGATCCTTTTTTATTAATACTTATTTTAAACATTAACTCATTCCAAAGAAGCTATTAAAATGCAAAATTATAATAAATGCTCGAAAACTTGTCCTTTAACTTCAATAGATTTTTCTATTATAAATATTGTATTAACCATCTCATCTTTACTAAAATTTGTATTATTCATTTTCACATCAACATCAACAATGATAAACTAAGAGTATTTGGACAACTTGCTTGTTTAAATTCGAAACAATTGATCAAATTATCCATAGCTTACTTTGTTAATAATAACATTATAGAAACATATCATTCAACGAATAAAGGTAAATAACTTCTTAATTTATAATTTTAGACCCCTTATTACTTCATACTTTTTTAAAGGGAATCTAATTTACTATCAAAATAAATAAATAACTATAGGGTGTTCCATTAAGAAATATAAAGTTACATATTGTTGCGCTTAAATGGAGCACCCTGTATACAAATGGATATGGTACGTAGATAGATAATACTATATCATATAAATTATATTTGAAGAGTTTTTCTATCTGACTTAAAATAAAAGAGTTATAAAGAGAGGACAGACCGATGAATCACCCTATATATATATATATATATATATATATATATATATATATATATATATATATATATATATATATATATATATATATATATATATCGTGTTTTTTAACGTGAAACATAGGATCTGCAATATCTATAGTAACTAAATGACAGATTTAAAAATCAAAAATGCAAAGATAAACATTACTGAAACAAAACGATTAATAGAGCAAAATAAAACAAATTATTTTTTATTACTCAATAAGTATAATTACTTTCTGTCAAATTATTTTGTTTCACATATTCACAATGATGATGTCTTTAAGATGAATATTATGTTTAAAATGCCAACTGAGTGAAACATTTAAATCTTTTAAATTAAGAAATAGGTCAACATTTTATTGGAGTTTATGAATATACATACAATGGAAATATTAAATAGGGGAAGCCAGGTAGAAAGGCAAAACCTTGAACGCCAATTTTCAAATATTTAAACTACTTTACCGACACTACTACGCTGTTGACATCTGTGACAGGAACGTTGAACTATTTCTTGAGGATCTGCCATTCAATACCGACGGTTTTGGAGTTATTTTTTGTAGCGATTTTTAGCTAATATACAAAAATATCTACTATGGAAATCGTATATTACTCTATATTTTTGTGTTGGCTATTTCCTGAATGTGTTTCTGTTTTATAATATCAAGTCTTAAGTCACATTTCAAATATTTTCTCTTATGTGCGTCGCATTTCTTCAACCAAAACACATTCAGGAAGTAAAGACAACAATATAATTGAATTATTCTTAGTTTTATTGCCCCTTCTTCAAACAGAAAACTGAAAAATCGTTCCCAAAAATATATTTTTTTGCTTATGCAATTTGCACGACTCAAACGCCCCCTTAAATTATTTAATAGATGTGGTTTCTTTTCGAAATCTAGAGAAGAATAGAATTATACGAAATATTCAAGTATGCGGATTTTTGCATGAATCCATTTAAATACTGGACTAGGAAACCACAGGAAAACATTACCTACTACTTTTGGTTAAAATAGATGGGCGACTACAGTACCTGAATAACAAAACAGGGGTGCATTTAAAATATTTTTCGTTTATTTTGATTATAACAAAATATTTTGACCTATAAACTATTTAGCTTAGCAATTCTATGATATAGGATTATTTTTAATTTCCTCTAACATATATTCCGACTCGAGGGTTGCTTACACCTGAGATAAAGAGATAAACGTACCAGAATTAGCGGTATTAAAATTTTTAATTACATCTCTGAATCCTGTTTCTAAGGTCATTTTAAATGCTTCCTAGTATTCCAGTGGTATTGCGTACAATTCTAATCTTCTCTAACGGGATACATAAGGGTCAGTTACCTTTCAAATCAAATATAAGGAAAAAAATTCAAAAGAAACCATATTTATGAAATAATTCAATGTCAACTTTTATTCGCTAGTCATACTATAAATAAATTCTAAAAATAACGATATTAAACCAACTTATACTTTTTTGAATTTATTAACCACGAAAGCTACGTATTTTAAAAAGAGGTTGATCTCCTGCAAGAGACGCGATCGGGAATAAGTTTAAGTTTATTAGATTTTTTTTAGAAAATAAATAATATAACTATACCTATGCAATATACGTATAGTTTTCAAATGAAAGATAAATCCTTAATTCCTTATAGTACATATAAATTGAATAAAGTTGATCTTTTCCTTGTATAAAATACATACAAAGTACAATAGTTCCAGCAAAATAAGTTCATTTACTTTTACTTTATTTGCTGTGCGACAAGCAAGTTTCTAAAGCCGGGTTTATGCAGCAATATCATAGTCATTGTCATAGTTGTAGTCTTAGTCTTAAGAATTAAAATGTGTTTTTATAATAGAACTGTTTATGCAACATTGTCATAGTCATAGTCGGTATCATAAACATAAGCATAATCACAGAATTGGATTAATTTTAATTTTCAGACTATGACTATGACGACTTACAATCTGCGCATGCCCCAGGACTGTCAGAATCAGAAAATAACCTCTATTTTAATTGTGGTGTTTTTTATTATGAACAAAATAATAACAACTAATTTTCTATAGTATTTGTTAACATACATATCTATATTTAGATTTTCGGCAAATATATTATTAACAATGTAGCAAATGCAATTAACGAATTAAATATTTAATAAATTGGGTTTTATTAACAAAATTTATACAAACCGTAAAACTTCAGTAAAGAATTAGGCAAAATTAGGTAAATCCAAATGATTATTACTAATCGCTCCTCATTTCAGTCGATTTTAAGATTTGAACCACCACTTTTCTCTTTCTAAAATATAAAATTTTATTGTCAGTTTCACACCTCCAAACTATTATCTCTTTCTCGTTTTCCTCCCATTCGATTTCTGGCTTCTCTTTGGTTCGATCACGCGTCGTATATCAAAGCTGAGGCTATTGTAGTTATGTGAACCACCCCGCGCGACTGAGGGTGTGAAGAAGAAAGGAGGCAGGCTATTGACACCGCGCTTCCTTTGTTGCTTCACTCGCTCAGCGAGAATCCAACCCTCAGGCACATAGCATAGCAGCAGGAGTAAAAACCAGATATGGACGGTTCTATGCAGGAATTCGCATTTTCACAAGTTTATAGGGAATGTTTGGAAATACAGATGGATTTGTTACAAGAAATGACTAAATATAAACATGGAAATAATCCACAATCTATATAATCTATATATACAAAATTTGAAAAGTACTAAAAAAGTAATTGTTGTTTCAAATACCAATTACTATTTAGATCCAAAATATGAGGGAATTCCCGGAAGACGCGTGCAGTGTAATTTTTCTGCTTTTATATACCAACATATTTGTAATAACCTCTACCTAAACTAACCTCTACTCAATTTTTTACTTCAGTTGTAATTTGGAAACGTAACAGTGCAGTAAGCAACACCAAAGATACATTTATACGTTTTTTTTTTATTTAATTTGAAGACAATAATGTTCATAACTTTTGTTCATTATACGATTTACCCTTGTACTAGTTATGTTCACTGACGTCAATAAAATGATTAAAGACACTTTCTTTATCCTTACCTTACCTGATTAGAAATATTACCTTGTGAAATTTGTTTTATTACTAATATTATATTTATTTTTGTTGTTTTATATTAAACAGTGTAGTATTATTATTTTTTTATATATTAATGTAAGATGAATGATTTTATTAATTTCAATTACTATTCAGAAGTAATTAGTAATTTCATTATTTTCTTCTAGCAGTAATTATTTTTAGTAAGTAATTTAAAGTAATTATAACTGTACTTAATTATTTCTTGAAAGTAATTTGCCCAATCTGAAAGTAGCCCCATATAAAGAGACTTTTTTTAGTAGTGCATCGTTATTTGAGAAAAAATACATAGGTCACTATAGGTGAATATGTAATTTTTGCAATCTTTATTTTTACCTCCCGCTACCCTTGGTAAGGGAAGTAAAGGGATCGTGCTAAAAATCGCATATCGAGATTTTGGTAAATGACCACGTTTTAAGGTCCCTAGAATCCAATTTTAACATTTTCACGATTTGTGTGTGTGTGTGTGTGTGTGTGTGTGTGTGTGTGTGTGTGTGTGTGTGTGTGTGTGTGTGTGTGTGTGTGTGTGTGTGTGAGTGAGTGAGTGAGTGTGTGTGTGTGTGTGCGTGTGCGTGTGTGTGTGCGTACGTGCATGCGTGTGTATGTGTGTGAGTGCATGAGTGCGTGGATCATCCACTCCAACTCAAATACTATCATTTAGAGAATTTTGAATCCTTATACTTCTACATTATTCTAATATGGGAAGAAGCCATTAGATTTTGGTATAAATCAGATAAACGGAAATGGTACTTTACTAGAAGCTCAAAATAGTATTTCTTCGTAAAATACCTTTAAATGTTATTTTTTTTTTGAGATTTGTGCTATTATAAAAATTAAAGATTATTAAATTTTCTACAGATTTGCATAAATACTTCTCTATATATTTTCTGGATAAATTTATAAAATCCTTTAAATCCCGGAGACTATACTTCAAACAAGCATGACTCCTTGGTTACACAGTTCATATCTCAATTGTATATAACTGACAGATAAATTTCACTGTCAAAGAACTAATCATTTAAAATTAATAATAGTAATGTTTTAAAAAGAAAACCTTAGTTATATAAAATGGATCTTCACAGTTTCCAGCGTAACTAAATATGTAAGTATGTATAATTAAATTAATAAAAATTAAATAGTGGGAGGTATTGTGTTGGCCACATTAGATTTTTTTCGAATAATTTCCAAATGCGAAATAATTATGGATTTTCCTTTGCACCTTTTAAGGCACTGCTTGAACCATATGTCTTATTAACAATAATTCTGGAATTACCCAAGCAGTAAAACGACGATGAGCAGACATTGATGGTATAACCATATTCCATTTTATATGGGCGTTATCTCTCTATTTTTATTGCCTTGAGCGTTATATATCTGTATAAAAAAAGTGTCGACTCTTTCTTCACCCTAAAAAAGTGAAGAGTAGTCGAATTCAGCAAAATATTTGTATTTAAGCAAGCGCAATATCGAAACTAAATTTTAAGTATTTACATGAGCAGTTTTGAAACTAGTTTTTAAATCAAACTCATGAATAACCGTTTTGACACTGTATACTTGGCGTTTTCAAAAATAAAAACATTTTGAAAACGGTTTCAAAGCTGCATATAAACTCAGTAATTATAAAACGGATTGTTGGTAATGCTACTCGGTGATAAAGGTTGATTTGTTTTATTAAAATATAATGGAAAAAGTGAATTCCTAAATAACAATAAATCAGAATGACAAAAGAATGTATAATGTCAAGTTCATCCGAATAAAAAGAGTGTAATTCAGACAAAATATGATGGTGGAATTTGAGTAATAAATGGAAAACATGACTAATAATTCCTGATTTGTAATCGTCGTAAGAAATGCAGTAAAACAGCAAGAATAGCTTCGTAAATATACAATTCAGATCCAGTAGCAGTGGAAAAGAAAACAAAAGCACAAAACAATCGCGACAGCCCGGCAGCAGGCGTGCTGCCTAAGGAAAATAAAAGACATCTCAACCGAAATTATAAATTCAAACGGGGAGAACAAAAAATGTGAAATACAAAAGAACGGAGACATTCGGAAAGTTCTTCGGAGAAAAAATACACAAAAGAATAATAAAAGTGTGTTTGCTTTTGAAATGAATGATTTATTCTGGCCGCGACGAGATGGCGCTCGGGCCTAGCTAGAACCGGAAGCGCTGGCAGCCCGCAAATGGCAAGCTTTCACCTGCACGTGAACTGTGACCTCTAGGCAAAAGCTTCCACCGCCTGCCTGCCTGACAACTACTTTTTATGTATTAAGATATTCTATTACAAAAGCTTCCGACCAACTTATGCAGCACATAAATTTCTACCAGGTATATTTACCTAGAACACGAGTACTATATAAAGCTTAAAGTGCTTTCTAGTTTGTCATTTTTATATTGATAGATTAACAATATAAGGAAAAATGTAAGAAAAATAGGACAACGTAGTCGGAAAGATTTGAATATTATAAATCATATGAAAAACTAACAATTCGTTTGGCAAAGTCATTTTTATGGCCCAGAAGTAAATGCCTTTTTCCATGATCGAGAATAAAAGTCAATTTATATGGTACCAAAATTGAAAGAGAAGTACATCATTTTGTCTCTAGAGACGAAATGTGGATATTTTTCCAGGGGTGTGCAGTCGGAGTCGAAATCAGGAGTCGGAGTCTGCATTCTCGATCTCGCTCTAGTTCTCGTACATTTTTTTTTTTTTGAGTGTCGTCACACTTGCTGTAAAAATAAGCGCTTGCGCACTACGTATTTACGTAACATTTTAAAGGTACATTCACAAAGGAAAATTAGGTTTAGATTTACGGTTTATACTTTAGATTTAAAGACTTTCGCAGCATAATACGTAATGACTCCATTAACACTTCTGAATTTAGTGTCTCTAAATCCATATTATAAAGCTAAACATTGCAAGGTCCAAACTTTAGGTTTATGATTTAGTTTGACGTCACAAACTTCACCAATGAGAACGAGTCTGAAAAGATATAGATATACCGTGTGTCTATTTTAAAGGTGTACATAGGAGATTAACATGGGAAATCAGTTTTTTGCAATTTCCTGCACGCCTATATTTTAAGCAAAAATGCATCAAATAAAAGTTTTAGAGCATAAAATTCTGCATCTAAATCAATAAACAGAATTACCGTTACATGCTTTATAACGACAGAAATTAAATATGAAATGTCGAAAATTACGTTAAAAATATCGACAGCCATGGAATTGAACAAAAAATAAATAAATACTTGACGTTTTATCTGTCACGTGATCTGTCACAACGTAAGTTAACCGTGTTCCTTTGGGTTGTGATTGTGATTTTGTGAATCCTGATTGATCTAATCGTGATCCTTTTGAATCATGATGTAAAAATTAAATCAAGAAAACAATATAAACACCATCTAGCGTCAAATTTCATATGCAGACCAATGCAAACTAACCTATTTTATAAATAATCTACTGTCTTTATATTTTTTTGCAGGAAAAACATATTTTCCATGATACCACAAACCCAACATTGATGAATTTCTACTCTCAAAAAGCCATTTTTAAATTTGCTTTGAACTGAATCCGTGTGAATCACTCAAAAAGGTTGATTCAAAAGGGAAAGGGGAAGGTTGTCTAGTGATCACAAAATGAGAAAGTGGGGATACGAATAGGAGACGTAAAAAACATTATTCTTGTTAATCATAATCACTTTTATCATTTAGATTGCGAATCACAGTCCGAAGGAACACGGCTTTAGTTGACCGTTTCTGATAATTTGATTTGAACAAATATCGTTAATTATGGCAATATGTAATAGAAATATAAAATTAATAAATAAAGTTAAGAAAATACAGTTTTGTTTAAATAATATGAATATATCAAAAATTCAACATTGCGTAACAAAATTATGTATGATGCTGTTAGGTACTCTCAACTCATACATCTACCTTAGTACAGAAGGGGTCTACACTTATCATTCCTAACATTCTTTCTTAGAGTAACGCATGTTCTGCTCGTCCTATATTCTGAATTATGCGGCTCACGTGTATTTTTTGAAGACACGGTTGTGACAGATAAAACGTCAAGCATTTATTTATTTTTTGTTCAATTCCATGGCTGTCGATATTTTCAACGTAATTTTCGATATTTTCATATTTAATTTCTGTCGTTACAATGCACGGAAAGGTAACTCTGTTTATTGATTTAGATGCAGAATTTTATGCTGTAAAACTTTTATTTGACGCATTTTTGCTTAAAATAATTAGGCGAGCAGGAAATTGCAAAAAACTGATTTCCCATGTTAATCTCCTATGTACACCTTTAAGACAGACACACGGTATACACCCATCTTTATTTAGTATTCACTTGGTGGATTCGGCTTTTTAAACAAATGCGAGAAGAACATGGAGATTGTCAAAATTAAATTGCTTAAATATAACCAATAATGCCAACCTAATGGCAGTTTCACGGCGTACGGGTAACTGTTAAGTCGACTGTTAAGTACTGTTTTGCTGATATTTTAATCTTGTTTTTGAAGCATTTACATAGATGTCTATATATATCAAAACTAAATTAGAGTTAATTTAAACTTACATTTATGAATGATTTACTTACACCTAAAGAAAAACCATAAACCCAATTTTCATTTTTGAATGCACCTTAAGAGACAAGTTAGCATCAATTGTACCGTCTTCCGTGTATTTTCAGTCGTAGAACTATAACTATAATTACCACCAAATTATTTCAATACGAACATATTGTTTATTCATTTACGGTCACCAGAAAATGTGATGTTACTAAATAATAAAATTTATCTTTAAAATAACTAATTTATCACCAAATTGTGATCTCTAAATTATTTCAATACGAACATCTGTTAATACATTCTGCCATCAGTACAACTAATTAAACATTTAAAAAAATAATTTATAAGTAACTAAAGTACCTACACACACATTAAATATATGCCACTTTTTAAGTAAGATAGTGAGTTACACGCTAAATAATGTAAAAACTCTGCTATTTGATTTTTTAGGCGTACGCGATTTTTTGCAAGCGATTGTACTGTAAAGAAATAACTTTAAATTCGATTTGCTCGGTTACAAAACGTGCAAAATAAATTATAAATTGAATTCAGAATTTAATTCGCTTAACATTTATTTGCAGTATCATTGGCTAAAATTTATAGGCCACTGTTGTGGCAAGAAAACATTGTTTTCCCATATTAAAAGCCTATGGCTCACTTTTCATGTTAAACTGGGAACTGGATACACAATAAAAATATCTGGAACGAACTCCTTGTGATAATTTTATTTAGCACGAAACCAAAATATATAAATGTCGAGAAGATAAATTGTTTCTATTGGAACTGAAAACTTATATTTAGTTTAACGTTGAAATCATTTTCTTTTTCTATATTCTTTTATATTCCTGATAACCAGGGCGTGAAAACTTTTCAAACTGGAGCACGGAACGGTCAACATTCGCTATTACCAATAATATATCTGCAAAAGATTTTTGATATTCTTATGAATTGAAATTATAATTTTTCTAAACATCTCAAGAAAGTTTTACCGTGGGCACAAAGAAGAAAGTATATGGCTTTTGCTAATAAAAATTACGTTGCCGAATTTCTTGAGCCTAAATAGGTACCTACCCTATACTGTTTTCTTACTAATAATACAGAATAGCATTTATTTAAAAAAAATATTTTTATTATAGTTATTTGTATATGAAGTCCGGGAAATCACTTTTTAGCCATCCGAAAGAAAAATTGCCGCCGAACCCGTTTGCGGCCGAGGCATGAAAATCTTGAAGGCATTAAAGGATTTCGCGGACAAGTTGTGCACACTATTTTTTGTGCAACCGTAAAAAATATGTAATTACAAATTTTATTGTATTAGTTTGATTGATATATCACAAACAAAACAATTTAGTTTTGTAAAAAATTGTTGAAAACAAGAAAAACATTTCTACTATAACTACCTATTTTGCAATATTTATTGCATCTATTTATTTAAAAAGAAAAAGTAAACTAAGAAACATTAATTTCATTATCATATTATCCGTCTTGTCAATTCTCAAGTGTCAAAGTGATTTCAGGTTACATCTTACATCCAATTTTGCGGCCGTTACCATAACGGCGAAATGCTTAGTTTGCATCCGGTTGCACAAACAATTATTTTTCTATTTTGCACCCGTAACAAAGCTGTTACAGCACCTAAAAGAGTTCGTTAATAGCTCGAATGCTGTAATTGACTAGTTCAATTTATTTTTTTAAGGTGGTGGCTGTCAATGATAAAAAATATCAAATCTCGCTAAATAAACAAACACAAACGGTTGTTAAGAATACTATTTTTATATAATTATGAATTTAAAAGTAGTAAGAAGAAAAGGAGAAGAAATATAGTAGATAGTTGATGTTACAAAAATAAGGCTACGTTATTGAATGTCAAACTTCACATTAGTATCACAAAACTAACACAAAATTCCCTAAATTTTGACACTATGATTTTTTTTTTTAAATCTGATTTGGACACCACACGACTTCCTTGTACGCAAGACCAATATGTAGATGAAGTATAGACCCAATTATAAAATTGCACGTGTTTGACGTAATTTGACATTTAACATCTATTTTTTATTTTTTTGTTATTTTTTGTCCTAATCCATAGCAAGCTTCATTACAAAAACAAAAAGTATATAAGTTTTAAATTTACATATCTTTTTTATACAAAGGGCTAATTTAATAATACTTGATGTGCTAGACGCAGAATTTAATTCCCTAAAACTCTTATTTGAAGCATTTATTTCTAAAATCAAAATGAAACCATTTTATTCAGGAAAACTGTTAGCAACTTCAGGTAATATATCACTTCCGGTTAGCCTGTTTTAACCAAAATCTGATATGTTTTCTCAATTGATATAAAAGTCTTATATACCAAATTTGAAACGTTTTGGATTATATTTTAATATAGTTTTTCATTAAAATCTATTATAGGCTTCAAATAAAGTTCCACTTCTGGAAATTATGTAATAACCAAAAAGGGAAGTGCACAACTAGATGTTATAGTAGTCCCAAATACAAAATTTCAACTTTCTACGGCTACCGTTTTTGACTTATGCGAGATACGTACGTACGTACAGACGTCACGACGAAATTAATCAAAATGGATCCAGGGATGTGGAAAAGTAATTTCTTCTCCGGATTCAGGGATGGTCAAAATGGATATTTCCGTTAAAATCTGAAAACCGAAATTTTTCGCGATTACAATACTTCCTTTACTATGTACAAGGAAGTAAAAAAAATGCAGATCAAACTTATGACAGAAATGCATAATATAATTATAATTCATTTGACATTTCATTTTTTTCCTTAATGCTGCACATTTGCTATTTTCCGATTTGAGTGAATCATTCATCCATAATTATTCAAAAAGAAAAAAAAATCATTCCCCGAACCATGATAAAAAACGCATGATAATTTACATAGTACACATATTTTATAATTTTCATATTAATTTCCATCGGCGCTAAGCTTGTGATCTCCCCGTATAAGATGGTGTATCTGCGTGTGGATCAGGGTGGCTGGTGGCTGCGTCGCCGTATTATTGCCATAGCAACGCCAGCATGCTCGCGTTGTGATTCGCCCAGCACCCTCTGCTATCTCCCTCCAACGTGCCATCCTTGTCTGATGTGCAGACGCCATTACACCGCGACGATATAGCCGATAGCTTTAGATCGCTAATACACCAAACACCACCGTCGTGTGATTGTTGATACGATTCTGATTGCTATCCGACGTAAGTTAGAGGTTGATTTTGGAAGTAGAAGAAAGAAAGGGTGTAAAGTCTACGTTTTTAAATGTAAATGAAGAGTAAATTAACATTTTCATTCATAGAAGGAAGTCTGTATTTGAATTACAAATCTACATATTTGCAAGGTCAAGAACGACGACGTAGACAAGAATTGAATTACGCACGGTTTAAGTGGTAATAACATAAAAATTAAATTGTTACTCTAATTATGTTAAGAACAAAAGTGTGGCATACCAAGTTTTGCACAATTGTAACTATAGGTACTACATCATTTATAGTAGATTTGATAAAGTGTTAATTATTGCGTTCCTATTTTTATTTCATTATAATGTGTACTTGTTGAGCATATAAGTAAATATCATAGAATACAGAATGTACATTTTAAAATATAAATAGGTACTTATATATTTTATTTTTACTTCCTTTTACATAGTAAAGGAAGTATTGTAATCGCGAAAACTTTAGGTTTTCAGATTTCAACGGAAATATCCATTTTGACATTCCTTAATCCATTTTGACTAATTTCGTCGTGACGTCTGTACGTACATATCTCGTAAAACTCAAAAACGGTGAAGGTGCATTCACAAATGAAAATTAGGTTTACGATTTTTGTTTAGGTTTAAGCAAGTCATTCATAAATGTAATTTTAAATTACCTGAAAATTAGTTTTGATATATACAGACATCTATGTAAATGCTTCAAAAACAAGATTAAAATATCGGTAGAGCAGTACTCAACAAGACACTTGTGCGCCGTGAAACTGTCATTCGCTTGGCATTATTGGTTATATCTCAGCAATTAAGTTATGACAGCCTCCATGTTCTTCTCGCATTTGTTTAAAAAGCCGAATCCTCCAAGTGGATAATAAATAAAGATGGGTGTATTTATCTATATCATTTCACACTCGTTCTCATTGGTGAAGTTTGTGACGTCAAACTAAATCATAAACCTAAAGTTTGGACCTTGCAATGTTTAGCTTTATGATTTGGATTTAGAGGCCCTAAATTCTGAAGTGCGAATGGAGTCATTACATAATATGCGGCCAAAGTCTTTAAATCTAAAGTATAAACCATAAATCTGAACCTAATTTTCATTTGTGAATGTACCTTATCCACTTGGTGGATTCGGCTTTTTAAACAAATGCGAGAAGAACATGGAGACTGTCGTAACTTAATTGCTGAAATATAATCAATTATGCTAAGCGAATGACAGTTTCACGGCGCACAGGTGCATGTCTTGTTGAGTACAGCTCTACCGATATTTTAATTTTGTTGTGAAGCATTTACACAGATGTATGTATGAATGACTTACTTATACCCAAACAAAAAACATAAATCTAATTTTCATTTGTGAAGGTGCTTAAGCCGTAGAAAGTTGAAATTTTATATTTAGGACTACTATGACATCTAGTTGTGCACCTCCATTTTGGTCATTACATAATTTGCAGAAGTGGTACTTTACTTCAAGCCTATAATAGATTTTAATGAAAAACTGTTTTAAAATATAATCCAAAACTTTTCAAATTTGGTACCTATATGACTTTTATGTCAATGTTAATAACATAGTACATTTTAGTTAATATAGGCTAACCGGAAGTGATATATTACCTGAAGTTATTAACAGTTTTTCTCGAGAAATAAATGCTTCAAATAATAGTTTTAGAGAATTAAATTCTGGGTCTAGCACAACCAATATTATTAAATTAGCCCTTTGTATAAGCTAATATTAATAAAAGATTAAAAACATACTAATGTGTTCCAACTCACCGTGCGTCCTCTTGAGGTCGCTGGACTCGTCTCTGGACCTAGAGCTGACGTCCTGGACGTCGTTCGGCCGCGACGTACTCGCGACCCCGGAATATAAATCACTAAACGCACTACCCGCCCCGAGGAAACCACTACGGTCCTGTAACAAATACATACAACTTTAATGAATATTATACCTTAGAATTACACAGTTGTTTTGGTAATATATAGACATAGGCAATTCTCGCTTCAATTAAATTTGTACATCAGTCAAAATTGTTAGATATGGTTCACATCTGGCTTCTCCTAATGAAATGTTTGACTTAGTAGTATGTAATTTGTCTTATTAATATACCGCTTTCATTGAAATATCATTACCGTAATACAGGGCCGGATTGGAAAGTTTCATCGGCCCGGGAAAATTCTAGCATGATCAGCCTCATCTCCAGTTTTTTTTTAAATTTATAATTATATTGCCACAAAGTAATAAATTAGTTTTGGTGTCGGATGATGCGAATTTTTTGCCTACATAGAAATTGAACAGTTATAAAAGATGTTGAAATGTATAAAAAAAAAATGCTCCTAAAATAGTATTTGGAATATAGAACATTCTGTAGTTAAGAAAATAACATTTACTTTTGTTTAAAAGTTGTTGACAATATTAAATTATTAATAAATAGAAACTGAGGAAAATTCTGAAGCAAAAAAAATTCTGATCAAACCTAATCTTGAAAACAAAGAAAATAAAGCATTGAAAGATAACACAACCAAGATTCTACCAGCAGATAATGGAAGTGTTACAGTAATATTGGATACCAATTTATATGATAAGAAAATAGAAGAGCTTTTGAATCAAGGAAATTATAAGAAACTTGGAAAACATTCTACTACGTCTGTAGAAAACAAAGTGTACCGTGCTCTTAAGAAATATAAAGAATTATATTCCGATTAGAACAAGAACAGATCTCACTCCATATTTTAGCAAGCTTCCACACTTGTACAGGGGACTTCCAAAAATCCATAAGAAAGATTTAAGCATTTCAGAAACCCGTCAAAAGTTCCATAAATTCTCCTACTTACAAACTATGACAATTTCTATTACCAATCATTGAGCCACTTTAAGGAAAAAGAACATCATATGTGAAGAATTCAAAACATTTTGTAGAACTTTTGAGCTAAATACAATTACAACCACAAAATCTTCTTGTCAGCTTTGATGTTGTAAGTTTATTTACGACAAATTTTTAGAAATCATCAAAACAAGGCTTGAAAAAGATATAAACTTAAAAGATAGAACCGACTTGCCTCTTGATGGTATTATGGAACTTTAATAGTGCTGCCTACAGATATGGGTTCTTCTCTGTTATAGTCAATCTATACATGGAATTTTTTACGGTTACCCGGTGAAGTTAATTAGATGATGCTACGTACTCAAATTTTAGTTTGTAATCACCGAGCGGCGGCCTCAAAAAGTCGCGGCCTTTCGGGAAATTCCCAATTATCCCGACTGGCCAATCCGACCCTGCCGTAATAGTATAGTTCCTTTATTAGGTAGGTACATAATAATATCATTATACTATGAACGTGTAGCGTGTAGTTCGATACAATATACTTTAAAGAAGTTGATTCGAGTAACTCCAGATTCTATATTAGTCGAATGATTATAATCAGGAGTCAACGTATATTTAATGAAAGACCAATGAAAAGAATATAATGACTGAGTATGAGATTGCATCATTTACAGCGATGAAAACTGTTGCAGTCACGTAATAATTGTGTAAGAAATCTTCATCTTGAACCTTACGAGTATACACAATCAAATATAAACCTAGTTGGCTTAAAATTATAAGCTAAATGGAGACATTTTCCTGTAGACATTTACAACGAAAATTTTGATCCGGTGCATTTCGGATTCAAATTGCACGTCGGCTTAAACCTTTAAGATTCAAGCTTCAGTTCAAGTCGGGAGTAAATTTGCATGCGCATTGTGATTGCTGTATTTTTTCAACAGAGGCACTTTAAACACTGATTTGAATATGACTACATAACATTTGTTTGTTTTCGTGGAGTTACATTTGAGGTAGTGTACTATCAGTTTAGTTTAATAAGTGCAAAGTGAGCGAATGCAACCAATATAATAGTCAAACATTCTACCGACTTTATTATTTTGTCATGTTGGTCATAGATATCTCACCTAAATTTCAGAGGCAAGTAAAAAGTGATTGTAAATTTATAAGCGGCACAATTTATATTTCAAGTGATAATGACTATTAATGTATCTTTAAGATTAAAGAATAAAATTATCTTGAAACTAATATTTGTGATACTTGAAGTTCTCTTTGTATCCATTGCGGTTGAGCAAGTACCATGTGTACATTTGGAGCTGACCGATGTTCTTAGGCGGTAAAGCTCCTGGTACGAATGTACTCATAGTGACAGGGCTGAAGGCTCCCAAATCTTTATTTTTAATCTGAAAGGGTATGGCGTAAATGACTACAACAGAATGCTTTAATAATTGAATGAAATAGAAAATTTTAATAAAATTGGTGGAAGATTTAAATAAAGACTTGGGCGTGGGTGTATGAATTTGAAACGTAAACCTTGAAAAAAAGAGAAAAAGTATTTGTAAAGTTTTAAAACTTAAGACGCGGTTGTGGCAACGGTTGGCGAAGATTTTGTGAAATAAGAGAGTTATAAATGAGAAGACTAACTGAATTGGCCATTATTCAAGGAAGTATTGTCTGCAAAAAAATTTTAATTGAGTCAATTGGAGAAAAGAGGGGAATTTTGAGAGAAATAAGAAGGAGGCGGGCGTGACTGGATTGGACATATTTTGAGCAGGGATTGAGGGAGAAGAGAGAAGAATATTGAGGAAAGCGAATCTAATTCAACATTCTTAAAGGAGGACTTGTCTTCAAAAAATTATAATTGAGAGAAGAAAGAGAGTTAGGAATGAAAACGACTGGAAAAAAGAGAAGAATTTTGAAAGAATAAGAGGATGGGCAAAAGAATTGGACTTATTGTAACGAGGGCTTGTGTATAAGATAATAATTGTAGGGCAGATACATAGGTGAAGAAAGAGAGGAAAAAAGTTTGGAATGTTAAAAGATATCAAGAAAGAAAGGAATAGGGTAGTTCTGTAATTACGTCATATATGACGCGCTTCATTTAAATTACTGTCCTACCGATAAACACGTCTTTCAAAGCGAACTTTATTGCCACAGCAAATAAGAATTAGAATTTTAAGCAGTTCATTTCGTCGCCAATATCTTACGAAGAAAAGTTAGCTATTTAAGCTGTCATTCGGTTAACTTCGAATATTACCCTTTCAATTAAAGAACACATATTATCCTAATTTGTAATAACAATTATTCTATTCATGTTTTAAGAATTTTTGCTTGGAACTAAATGTTCGTTCATTCTCGACCCCATGAACACGACATATTATTAATATATAATGTGGAGAGACAGATTTATTTATGTACCTTAACCTTAACAAGAAAAAATCTAAAGTTCTGAAAAGAACTGATTTGAAAACGCTTAAACGGCCAACAAACAAAATCTCAGTCGGTATGTCGGTAAGCTTTCGGATCTGTTGGAAGCTGCGCAAACTTGATACTCTGTAGTTCAGAACGTGCAGAGTTTATTTCAATATGAAATAAAACCTTTGTTATTTATTAATGTGTATATACTGTATTACGAAGTAATAGAAAAATGTTTATAATTTGATGTTATTTACATCTCAAAGTTAACTTCTTCATAATAACATTAATATTGGCACAAATTAGAAGCCTTTCAATTCTGGCCCTTATGTGTTCTGTCAATAGAGTCTACTTTGAAAGTATCGTTTTTGCTTAGGATCATTACTAATCATCAGATATCAAATAATGAAGAGCGAGGCGCAGGTTATACTAATGCAGAGGTAGCACTTCCGCTGAGACTTGCCTGAAGATATATTTTACCCAGGCGATGAGGAAGTTTGATAATTGAAGAATAATATTCTTGAAATGAGTTAGTCAGCTCAATTTAGTACATCGGCCGGTTAATCAGTGAATAAAGTTTAGAGCCTGGAATTTAGAATTCTAAAAGCAACAACATTGACTAGTTTCGATATTTTAGGGAATTCTAGACGCATCAGAAAATCGAGACAGCTCGCAGTAGTCTCTGATGAAAATACATAGTCGTGCTTACCTGCAGAGCCTGCTTGGCCTTCTCGACGCTCTGCTTGAGCTGCTCAAAGGTGCTAGGGTTGCAGAAGCGGTAGGCCGGCCAGTCAGGCGGCGCCGCGAACTCTTCGCTCTTGATACCGACACCGACGCCCAGCGTGCCCGGACACGTGCCGGCGCCGCGCTTCAGCTCCAGCGCTGACTGGTACGAGCACGAACTCTCGTACATCTTGCGCCGCAGTGGGCACTTTTTCCTGAAGACAGAGATGATGTGATGAGTGCTGACGAAAATTAAATGATTAATGTATGGCATATTAAATATAAAGGTACGGTAAGGATGTGTAAACCAACTTTCTAAATCCTACGAGAAGCAAACAAAATAGTTCATCAGTAGCTAATATAATTTTAGTAACTTTATATACTCCAACAAATTATAATAAGGTGAAAGTGTACATTGACTGAAATTATGAATTCATGTAAAGGACATTCTCAGGGACGTAACTAGGATTATTTTCTGGGTGGGCCAAAGTTGGGCCAATGAAAAATCTGAGTGGGCCATACTTATAAGAACAGTATAACAATAAAAATAAATTACATATCACCATAATATATGGATTATATATAGCAGCATAGAAACGGTAAAACAAAATAAACAAAAATTATAAATACTTCTAACTAATAACAAAATTTGAAAACAGAAATGGCACTGAAAATTCGAATTCTTAATGCAATGACTACTAATTTAAAGTTCCCGGAAAAATTAATTCATAAACTAATTTTAAATGTGCGTTACAAAAATTATCATCTTCTTTACTATTTGATATACTAATATGAGCATTTTTTTAAATTTAATTTAATTTTATTGCAATGTTGATAAATAATGTAATAAGGAATTATCAATTTACTATATTTCATGTAAAATTTGTCGTAAACGCTAATTAAATATATTTTAATTTTTATAAAATAATATCAGTTTTGTGAATCCATCAGAAATAGTTGGTATAATATTTATTATTAATCCAGATACTTTTTTTATACACTATATTACAAATATCTCTGGCGTGACAGTACAATATCATCCGCTACATAAATTAGCTACATATAAATCAACATTCAGCTCAATTCTGCAAGAGAGTTGACTAGCAACATTGTTGAAAATTTTAATCAATTTCAATAGAAACAAATGTGTCATCTTTTATTCAATGTTTGCAATTATTATTGATTTCTTGCTATAGCAATGTTGCTAAGAAAGAATAATTCTGCTACAGAATTGGGGCGATTTTTTGAAAAATAGTTCAATTTTTTCCACGGACTGACATACTACCCATCTTATTTTTGACAGTAGGCTCACATACAATCTAAAATGTTTATTTTGCAATACGTATATCTCTTTTATAAAATAAACTAAATATCTTAAAATTTTTTGGGTGGGCCAGCAGGTGGGCCAACACATCAATGAGGTGGGCCGTGGCCCCCCTAGACCAGCCCCCCCCCCCGTAGTTACGTCCCTGGACATTCTCGTAATTCAATTCCTTTTCACAAATTTTGGTTTTAAATAGTAGAGTTAACTTGGAGATGCACAAATCTATGTCAACATTTATAAAAATATATAAGTATAAGTACTTCAAATAACTTCCCGGGCAGACCAGAAAAGTATGGTTAGAATTTGCTTTTAGCGCGAGTTCATAGTTTGAATTCCCTAGTATAGGTTTCTTATGGAAGTGTGATTTTACTGCCAAAAAAAGATATTTTGTAAAAGAAATTAAGCATCTCTTGTTAAAGATTTGATACTTTGTTTATTCAGTAGTAGATTGCAACTGTTTAAAATCCTCGAAAAGATAGAGTAAGAAAATTATTAGAAAATAAAATGTTACGTGTAAGTTAAAATTCCGTATGTCGTGGATAGTCCCTCACCCTCTTATAAATACGTCAAGTGCAACACAAGCTATGCTGCGATTGGCTGCGTATCGAAGTTGTAGAACCAATCGAGATATACGTTCATTGAATTTTGTAGTGTTATATTTTTATTTAAATAAACATACACTGTGCACAGTTCATGTAAATATTATTGTACGAATCTGGAGATGAAGGATCATTCTAGGTGGTACATATACTGTTTTGCATAAGAGATGTACTTTTATGAGATTTCTAGGCCTTTAAAGTTGAGGTAAAATTTCCTTGGTAAGAAATACTCGGCGATTAAAATTATGGTCTCAGCGTTAAAACTGAGTTTGAATTTGGCGCCTAAATTTGACCGTTACACTTTTATAGTCTATTGGAAATATGCATAGATAAAAAGTATTTTAATAAAATAATGAAACTACGAATATTGTAGTCCAAGTTTTGATTGGCGTAATTTATCCTTGAATGTATTTTTAATTTTCATATAAGTGCATGCGGTTTCTGCCAAGCGCTACATCATATACTCAAACAAATGTTATGTGGTTTGTTTTCGTTATTGTTTCGTTATTTTCTGCATTCCTTTACTTGAAAATAAATTACTTGAAAATAAATTCCGGATTTAAAAAGGCGATAGCTGAAATTTGCCTACTAATCAAAATAGAAAGATAACGGCAGAGGTTTTGAAAGTAGTTAATACTCGTAGTAAATACATATTTGGAAAAGGGTAGATGTGTGAGTGAAGATAGCAGATAGCAATGCCGTGACGTAGAATTCGAATCCGAATATTTTAAAAACTACTAACTTTTTTTGATCGTCTTTATCATAAAGTTTTAAGTTTAAATGAACAATTTTGAAATTTGTTACTACGGTGGAGGACCCCATTGAAAACCGAACATATACAGAGTGATCAAAACCATCTTATAGTCACGTGACGTGAGTAGTTGTCAATAATTTATTCCGCGGAAATAAGTATTAACAGTTGCTTGCAATTCATAGGCGTGCATTTTTCTCTCAAACTCTCAAATATCTGTTCAAATATCCGTTACGCTCTCTGTTTATTTTTACCGTCTTTATTACATGCCTTTCTTAATTACATTATCGACAACAGTCTTTTTCAAGACTCTTATTAATGTATTTCGTTATTTGCTTGGTAAGAGGGTTACAGAAAATAATTTTAATAGCTTAATTAATGAGTTTTTTAGGTTAAATTACCACCCGAAATGATTTTAACGAACGAATACCACAAGTTTATTGTCGAAGCGTATTTTTTATAATAAAAATTCGCACATCTATGGACTTACATACCAAACTTTTCTTCCCAGAAGTCTAGTTTTGATGTCATTTAAGAAAGATGCGGGTCATGTGACTATCAGATGGTTTTGAAATATTAAAACTAAGACTATAGACAAATTTAACAAAATAATTCGTAGAAATAACATTTACCTACTATAATTTTAAAAAAATGTTTAAGCTCTTAAATAAAATAAGATATTTATATGCAAGTAAACACTTTTATATCAGTAGAGTTAAATTACTTTAAGAATGAGACACTGACGTCACGACATAGGGTCTCAATTTCAACTTATAGTTACGTCTAGTGACGTATCAGTTAATGATTTTCACGTACGTCTACCTATTGTTGAAAATGACACCCTACGTCAGGTTCACGTCATGATATTCGCATAGCTGTCGTGACGTCAGTGTCTCATTCTTAAAATAATTTTAGTCTAGCAGATAAGCAGAATTAACAGTTTTAATAAATTAAAATTGGACAAACTAGTTTTGAACCTGCATAATTGCATTTGCTGATACGAATTGCGTATGTATTGTAACGTTTTTAATTTATTTGGGTGAAGTGTAAATATTAGACAATTATTAAAAACTAATTAAGACTAAAATTATAATTAATTAGATATCACTAACACTATTTATTTATTTAATCAGTTAACACTACTATATATTTTCACGATATTACTAATTATTTATTTCACTACGCATTCCAGTCTTAGACTGTCGGTCTGTTGCAGACTCTTGTAGACTGTTTACGCGATATTTATATCACTATATATTTATCTTACGTTCAACTGTCTGCCTACCGACCTCCACAGCGTCTATATACTCAACTGACTCAACAGCGTCTGTATATTCAACTGCCCGGACAGAAGTCACACCTTTCATCTCATTGTCTGTATATTTATGTAACTAACTTTCTCCTTTCACAGCCTCACTATCACCAACTATCCGTATGCCACAATTCTTCAACACCAATGCCGAGTATCCACTCTAACTCGCTGTTACTGTGCTTGTATACCTAGCTTCACAATACTCGTCAACCCTACCGAGTATTCACTTCCAAAGCTATCCCAATATACCAGTAACTTCCAGACTCGCCGTTACTGTTCTCGTACACTATAGCTTCCCAATAATCGTCAACACTACCATGTATTCACATCCACAGCTATCCCAGTATACCAGTAACTTCCAGAGTACCTACTCCACTCGATACTTTACTGCATACGCTCACCACGATACTGCTGTGCTTCTCCTAACACTTTACTCTCTAACACTCCATGTGAATGTCTCTATATGACTCTCCCTATGTAACTAATTAACTTGGGCCTGCTGTGTCCCTTTTATACAGCTGCCATTAACTTCCAGAGAGCTATAGAATGTTCGACCGCATAATAACAATGAACACCTTAGAACGTGGTCATTTACCAAAATTTCGATATGCGATATTTTGCAAGATCCTTATACCTCCCTTACCAAGGGTAACGGGAGGTAAAAAGATCTGATAGCAGAAATTGACCTATGATCCAATCTTGAACATATAAATTATAAAGAATTTGATCTTGGTTTAGATCCTTTATAAAATAAATATAGTGCTTCATAACCTTATTTCTCATTGGAATAATTATCTATTTTGAGGAAATACGTTATTTCTATCTAAATATCCCGTGGTGGGATGAATATTTAAACATGCGAATTAGAGTAAATAAAACTGTCAAATTAAATGAAGCTACGAAATGTATTTATCCATTTCCGCATCATGTTGTGCTTAGGACTAGCACTAGCGTGGAGCCCGTATTTATCTCGCTTTATTTCCTGTGTGTTAACTACTAAATTATTCCGCACTTAGTTCTTTCAATGAATTCGCCAAGGAACATTTATAACTCTATTCATACAGGAAGCCTAAAAATTACACCATTCTAACCCAATCAACGGACTCATAATAATAATAATTATACGATAAACTTTTTGTAGTACTTCTAGAAAAATTTTATATGCACTCATACGAGTATAGGTACTTCATATTATATACTTGTATTGTAAATTCTTTGCAAAAAATATACGAGTATTGTCTGTTGCCCTTTGCTGTGAACTGCTATATAACATTTAGAACAAAATTTATAATGCATTTTGCAAAATAAAGTAATAAAACGTAAATAACTACCTATTATTATTTAAATTGTTGGAAATTTTGTACCGTGTGGATTATTACAATCCATATTTCATTCTGGAAAAAAAAATTAAAACGACAAAAATATAGCAAATATTCATTATTTCCAGTGTATCATTTTAGGCAAATAGTTTTGTTTTCAATTTTATTCAAGGTGCTCTTCTAAAACCTAAAAGCAGGTACTTAACATCGGAAATAAGGTTATTATAGTAATGAACGTATCAAGGGTGTTATAAGGACAATAACGTCTGAGGTCAACAGTGTACATTTCGAGGCCCTCTGGCCCGAGATGTGTACGTTGACGGAAGGCATTATGGCCCGTTTAACTCCCGTGGTGCGTTCAACGTTTAACGTCCGACTATAATTTTCAATATGCTACGGATTTCGGATCAGAAATTTTTAATAAAATTTGCGGAGTAGGTAGGCTATGAATACTTTTGCTTGTTTTTTAGGCTTTATCCCAGTATTAATATCAATTTATTGACAATATTACCATAGCAACAACTCATAACACGCTGTAGGGTGTTATTTGGTAACCCTGAAAGCAGGGTTGTTATGATAATAATAACATACCAGTCGGACGTTAATATTTTTTCATAATATCATACTGTTAAATGTGCTTTAACAGTACTGTATGCTCAACCAATATATGCGTCAAAACAACCACGGCCGTTATTTTTTATAACAGTACAATTATTAAAAATCATGTGTTCCTAAAAAAATCGCGGCATCATGAAATTAGGTTTGTTCGTTCCGCCACCTTACGTCTATCGCAAACCGCGGCGGTGAAATTTGCTGTTCTTTTCGATTCGCGGTTCACTGTAAAGTCACTAGATTCTGTTCGTTCCGTTTTTCTAGTAACTTGCGGTAAAACGCCGCGGCAGCTAGCGGTGATAATTTTTACAGTGACTCATGACTCGGTGGTAAAAAAATTATCGGCGGTAATGTTCGCGTCTACATATGAAGTGCCAGTATGACAGTGTTTGACAAATAAATATTAGAAAAAACTTGTTATTTTTCAATAAGTATGCTTATGCTATGTAATGTTTCAGTTTTAGAAATTAAAATACATTTGTAAAATATATAAATGTCAATGTCATATGAATTATGATTTGTAACAAGGTAAATTTAAATGATAACAATAATAAACAATTAAAATAATGGAAAATGGAATAATATATTTTTACTGAGTATCCTTTATAATTATAATAGTCTGAAGTATCTTCGAAAATAATTTAACCCAAACGGATCGAACAGAAAAATAATTTTTAGTAACTTAAATTATTACCGCGGCGATTGGCAGTGAATCGCAAAACGCAGCGACAATTACCGCCGCGTTTTGCGGTAAAACGCAGCATAGCGGAACGAACAAACCTATTGTCATGAAGAGCTGTCACCTGTCAATATGCCATAGAAAATAGAATTTTCAGAAGATATTTTATGTTATTATGAAAAATACTGAACGTCACACGGCTGACATGCAAATAAATGACTCGGTTGTCGCCTCGATTTTACAATATTCAACCGCGTCTGTTATTTGCTTCATATCAGCCTAATGACGTTAATAACTATAATCTGCTTTACATTTTTGTTACTTTCAGGATACATATTAGAGACGGCTGTGCACTAGCCCGAGAATAGAACGAGGACACTTTTAACCTCACTTTTATCTGTCCAATAAATATTTTCATTTTTTTAAATTAATGTTTTAGACAAATTTTCAATTTATTTTACACGTTTCCTGTAAAATTCAGCCAATTTCTTCACCAAGTATAATATTTTGTATTGTAAAATCTCGTTCTCGTTCTTGGGCTATCGTGCACAGCTATCTGAGCTTCTTCTTTTTGGAGTCAATAATTAAATGAAATTTTTACTATTGAGAATATAACAAAAGCTCACAAATTACATTAATTTGGCAAAATAATAATACTGTATTCAAATTAGTATATTACCATTACATATCTAGTCAGCAAATTGCTATTTAAATGGATGAGATAAGCAGTTTTTAGGTCGTCCTTAAATTCTCAAAATCGAGGAAAATGACTTTCCGGATGTGGTCGTAGGATATTTTATTCGATACTGACTGTATACTGAGAAGTAGAATAATTACTGAAATGGGACACAAGGAATACAAATGAAAAAGGAAAATGTCAAAAACTGAGTTTTATTGACTCCTTATTTAATCTAGCAAGTCTCACTGTTTTGAGGTGATAAATATTTATATAAGAAGGCAAAAAAGTAACAGATTCACTGCCGCTTCGGCGTTTCATGGTCGAGACGAAGTAAAGTCTTCGAATTTAACTTAGGCAGTGAATCAAGGCATAATAAAATTTGTGAAGATGTGAAATAAAAAAAAACTATGTATTTTTGTTCATACGAAAACATTTTTCGTTTCGTTTCGATTCAGCTCCGATAAAAATAATTTCGTTTCGGTTAATATCGTTAATGCTTAAAAAAAATTGATTCCGTTAAAACGAAAAATAAATTTTGTTCCGAACCGGTTATTTCGTTCCAGATATTTTTTTAATAAAAACTCTTATAAACGTATGTTTAACAATTTTATTTATTTACCATATTATAATAATAAATAATTTAATATTAAAATATATAATTCTGCAATTCTCTATCGCCATGAGACATATATTATTGAAATTCTTCAAAAATAAATTTAAAGTGTATTAGGAACAAAATAATACAGTTATTAACCGGAATAATTTTTTATTTCGGATATGTCGTTTTTGCTCCAACTATAAGATTAAAAATTTCGTTCCGTTTCTGTTTATATTCCGGATTTTTTTTTCGTTTATCGTTTTCATTTCTGTTCCGTTCCGGGTCCCTGGATATAATGCAAAGTAACAAATAATTTGAAGAATAAAAATAAATATAAAATTTGACCATTTGAGAAAAAATACTCCCGGTTCCGGGACTCAAGAGTCAATTTTGTGCTACTTATGTAAAAATTAGAAAATAATTTTTAAATTTGACTTTAGTTAAAATCGAACACGACCATTTCGAATAACTACCACTCACCTAACGCACGATGCCAAATTATTGGTAAAACAATTGAATTTATTTTTTGTTTAATTAGAGTTTTGGATGGATACTATATAATATAAGTTCCTGTCATTTGTTACTAAATGTAGATGTGAAACAGAAATATTAATGCTAATGGCGATCAAAATATAATTACCACCTTATATTATGATGATTAATTAGCGACAATATATTTATTTTATATTATAATAAAAACTAACTTGTACCTCATTTGTATATCCTTTTGCCCCTAAAATCCTAAACCTTCCCTATTACAACTTCCTTTCACTTTCCCCCACCATTTTAGCATCTTTGCACTTCAAATTTCCCGCGCCAGGTAAAACAATCACTCATCGACACCTTAGCACCAATCACAATTAAGCATCGACTATTGTGCGCTTAGCACTCTACAAGCGGCTCGCGGTTCGCGCTAAACAACATCAGCAGCAGATCCAAGGCAGCGGTGACGCTCGATTGTCCGTATCCGGTGTTCAATTAACGTATGTGTACAACAGGAAACGGTCCCGGGACCGAATCATCTACGTCTATTACCCAACCGAGTATTTTTAGACACCAGAATTTGCATTTTTTAAAATATGGCATTTTTGAGAGAAAAATACAGATGATAGAAGAATATTGTACCATAGTACTAGAGCGGGGAACAGCGCGACAGTTTTTAATTGGAACAAACTTGTAACACAATATGTGGAAACTGAAAATAATAGGATCCTCCACCATTACTTTTTTTATTCTTTTATATAAATATTCATCAAGCTTGAAAGCGTCTGTAGTCCTAAAAAGTCTTAATTCTTTATTCGTTCATCTGTAAGATTTTTTTTTTTTATTCTTTGACGTAAATGTTTTACTCATTTTGTTTTCAAACATAAATTGATCTACATATAATTCAACACATAATATCGCCCCGATTCTGTAAGAAAGTTGTTAAGTCTTAGCAACATTGCTATCATAAATAACCAATAATAATTGCGAACACAGAATAAAACTTGAACATGACAGGCTTTACATTTGTTTCTATTGGTTACAAATTTTAGCAACGTTGCTAAGAGTTAACAACTTCCTTACAGAATTAGGCCGTATGGCTGTATTACACTTAATAATAAATCGTTCAATATATTGACGGATAAATCGATCAATTTATCGTAGAAATCTTGAGAATTTACACTCAACGATTTTCTATCACTCTATTTTTGTTGGAATCAAGGCTACCAACCTACCAACTTCTCGCGCCTTTTATGAATGTCAGTCAATTTCTGACTTCAGTCGTTTTGTTTATTAATTTTGTGCAGTGTATTTGTTATTGTTATTAAAAATTGCTATTTCTTGATTAAAACTTATAACCTTAATGCACACGTCAAATATAGTTTGAAATGTCAAATATTATAGAGTTGGCATTAGAAAAGTAACCAAAAATTCCCTAAAAAATCGACGGAAAATCGCGGAAAATAGAACTCGTTCTATTTTATCAATATATTGATCGATCTATTTTCGTAAATAAATCGATCGATTTTTCTGTTTTACACGTACCGATAAATTGAAGGTCGCATTCGATCAATAAATCGGTCGATTTATCGTTAAGTGTAATACAGCCAATAGTATATTAAAGAACGAGATTAAGTTTTTTTTTCGCCCGCGTTAAAATTTAAAAAACGAGCCCTAGTGAGTTTTCTACATGACAAATGCGAAAAAAGTCTTATGAAATGAGTTCTTTTTTTATATTTTGGGTCCTTCATTTACTAAAATATATTTCAAAAACTGCTACATTTTACCGAGTTGATTTAGAAAAATTTGTATGCATAATGTTGTAGTTGGTAACATTGGATTGACATTTATTCAATTACCATTACCAAAACAAAAAATTGCTTATCGAAATGAAGGCTTTTCCGATACGCAATTGGGTTTCGTAATAACTTCATTATGAACGCAATATATAAAAAAAATATGTTTAAATCTAAAATAGCTTTAGGGGTCAATATACATGAATAATAACCAATTTAATAAAATACATAATTAATAAAAAAAAAACTACGTATTTTATTCTTCACGTAAAAATGGCATTGTGCATTATTTATGTAGTTCAATTCGCTCTTCTATAATCTGTCTTAAACCTGCAACATGCGACATCGTTCGGCCAAGCCGAATGGCAAAGCCGATGCAGTGGGGACGCAGCTTTATACACCAAATTACGATTGCCATTGGCAGCCTATGTCATTCAAAAAAATTACATATAAATGATATTTTGTTTATTTTCGTTGTTTCGTTGTTTTTGCATTCATTCAGTTTGTTATATAGCAACACACAGGACCATTCACAGCTAGTTTCAATTTTAACGCATAATGCATAAACACAATGCATAGTAACAAATGTTTGCAAACTCCAAACTTTTTACCTCTCGCTAAGAGAGGTATTGTATTCATGCTACAAATCGCATATCCAGATTTTAGTAAATAAGCACGTTTTAAAGTCCTTAGAATCCGATTATAACATTTTTACGATGATGTCCGTATGTGTGTGTGGATGTGTGTGTGTGTGTGTGTGGATGTGTGTGTGGATGTGTGGATGTTGGAATCACGATTTCTCAAATACTATAAGACTTAAGACATTTTTAACTACGGACTCCTCAATCTAACAATAATGGGAAGAGTTGAATAAGTTTTGGTAACAATTGGACAACCGGAAGTAGTAGTTACAAGAAAAAAATCATCTAAATATTATTTATCGAAAATTTATGTAAATACTTATATTAAATAATGTTAAATTCTTTATTCGATAAATATAAATTCATTATTATATCTTCTATAGATTTAGAGATAAAGAAATGCATATAAAATAATTTGATGTAAAAATTCTCAAATCAAACTACTTCAAGGCAAGAAATTCAAATGTTTGTAATTGACACATAAATGTCACTGTCAAAAATATTTGTATGCCGCTGTCAAAAATATTTGTACATTATAAAGATTATGAAATAAAAAAAAGTCAACATCGTAAAAGAATATATGTAAAAAAGAATATAAGAGGAATTTGCGAAAAAATTACGAGTATAAAGAAAAAGAAAAGGAAAGTAGAAAAAGAAAATTTCAGGATATTGAATATAAAGAAAATGTATGTATTGTACATAATTTATCTTAAAATATCCCATAGATTTTGCAAATATATGTGAGAATTATTTTGTAGTGAGAGATGAATATATGTATTTGTATTTAAAAATATTTTTCGTTTTATGCGTACAACCAGGTAAAATATCTGGCGAGAGGTTATGTGCTGGCCACATAAGATTTTTTCGTTATGCATTAAGTAAATTTGTGACAGCTGTCAAAATGAATTTGCGACAAATCTCAAAATCTTCAATGTCGACGAAAACAAATGGCTAAAGTATAGAATATGATCCATACTCAAAATGAGTTTAAATTAGGGTGCGGAAACAAATATTTGATGAGTTTTTGTAGTAAAGTGTGTCGTTAGTTGGCACGCATGTCACTCTGAAAAATAACGAATACTGAATGTAACCATATGAATTCCGTCAAATTGAGTTCTATGCGTTAGCTTATGTTGAGATAGGTTAATTCTGTACGTTAGGTGTTGGGTTACTGTTACATTCAAGTATATTATTGAAAATTTGCAAGCGAAGAAGTCACAATTTTTACAAATACAGGCTAAAGAACTAACCTGTTTCCGCGCTTTAATTTCAGGTATTTTATATGATATTTTACATAAAAGAATAGAGACCATTAATAAAAGGCATTTTACAGCTGGACCCTATTCTATACTTCACCCCAGCAATCCTCTCCTGCCATTAAAACTTCAATTTTGACAGGTAATTTGGAATACATACAGATGTCAATTATCAATTAAATATTGTTGCAGAAAATGCTGGTTTTCTTAATGTTACGCATTAACACTATGTATTCAACTTATGTCTTATACAGGGTGTAAATGAAATAAGTGCATTAAATTTAACCAGTAATATAACTCGTCGAGAGCAACAATATTTCTTAATAACTTTTTCTCGAAATCGCATATTTTTTTTAGGATTTTTAGCACCCCGTAAATTGACGAGTCGTTCCAAATATTTTTGTGATAATTGAATGCAGTAGCAATAGCTATGAAAAATTTTGTTTTAGCAATTTTTTGTTGCAATTAAATTTTGACATTAGTAATAAACTTGTTTATAAGGTAAAATTCTGTCAAAATGCGAGTACACAGACATTGTAATTACTTACCTATGGTTTATATTTTTATTTTTTACTCGTATCTGTACTACATTTTACTTGACATCACGGTTGACATAAAGACAGTGTCATGGAGTTGCCAACGCATTTACACAGAGCGTTTCCAAATCATCACCAAATCATTCTGTTCTTAATATTCGCACATTTGTTAATCTTGTACATCTTTATCACATCACAATACGGAGTGTCACATATGACAATTTAAAAAAAAGCAACAGTTATATCCATAACATGTGCGAAAAGTTCTATGTTTTCAGCACATAACAGACTTCAATTTTGAGAATGGCTCATAATGTTCATTAATGAGACTGAATTTACTTGGGAAGGTGTATTTATTATGCACAATATACATCTCGACAGACGAAAATGCTGTAAAAATTTTCATTAAAAAATATTTGGGGAACAATAAATGGACGACTAATTATTGGTACTCATGTACCTCTTTTAAATGGACAAAAGTTTGTACTTGCATTTTTTGAATAACGTATTTAAACTATTATGATTTGTCGACGATATATAATCATCTCATAACCTAATAACTATGCTTTTGCACTTCCTCTCGTTACCTCGTCCCTCCTTGTCTTCCTCTATTCACAGGTGATTAAAACATTGTGTATTAAAACAGGGTTTTAATACACAACTTTATAATTTTGTTATGCAAAATTTAAATTTATTTATTTTAAAAATTGTACTATTATGTATTAATTAATAATAATGTTATTTCCCTTGATTCGTTTATTAATTACTGTGTAACCGATAACCGACAATTTTTAAGCTGTTTGTATCCCACTTGAATACGGCAGCAGCCATTTGTTCTCCATGGGCGGGTAACGAAATATGCTGCAAATCTTTAAAGAATTTTAACTCAAAATCTAAAAGACTTAGAAAAAAAGTTATTAAGAAATATTGTTGCTCTCATCGAGTTATATTACTGGTTAAATTTAATGCACTTATTTCATTTACACCCTGTATCATTACGGATTAAAAAAGTAGCTTAACATTGGAGAAAAATTTTCATACTGGGTATTGCTTTCCAAATTGTTTTAGACAAAAATGTTTCAAATAAAAGTTGCAAAGCATCAAATTCTACATTTAAAACAATAAATAGGTAGATTGCATTTCGTATTATTATTTAATTGCATAAATTAGTTATAAATAATTAGAAAAAATAAATATTCTTTTTGGTTATTAAATTTTGTGTCAGTTATCTTTTTTAAATTAATATTTCCAAACGTAACATTTAAAACTATTTTATCTTGTGAAAAATACGCAGATAATATTTTCATTTTGCGTTTTGCATTTAATTTCTTTTTGATCTAGCATTAAATGTGTTGTAATGAACTTAATATAATAATTTCATTATTCTATCTGAACAGAATCTCATAATAAAATTTCCTTGTCCATTAGTATTCTTTCCGGCGGTTCGCCTTCGTGTACTCGATTCAATTTTTATTTAAATTTTAAACGAATAACGACCGCTAATACACCCCATAAATCCATTATTAATTAACAACTTCCCTTACAACACTTTACCGCTAGCACGAGACTTTCACTAAAAATAAATAAACTATGCGTGCACGCTGCATTTACGGAGATGGAGATATTTAAAGTTGTTTACTTGCAGTCTAACGAAGAGGAAGAAATAAATGGAATAAAGCAACATAAGATTTATAAGATTATTAATTTCTTTTGAAGGAAATGTTTTAGAAATTAAATAAAAAATAGGGTATTCTCTCATATTTTTTTAATGAATTTTCTTAAAGAACAGTTATATCTAAGAGTATATGTGAAAATCCGAGTAAAAAAATTCCTTTTAATAAGCGAGATATCAATTTTTAAAATTTGATTTTCTTGTGTCACGTGATAGTACAGTACCAGCGGTGTGCTATCAGTGGTTCATGCGGCGTCTTATCACATTCGAACATGGACTAGGGATTTCAACTGGTCTCCCATTGGAAAGTCATCTAGTACATCAGCAAAATTTAAATGCTTTATATCTTTTGTAACAATCAATTTATAAAATAATTGCGTAGGCTTCCACAGTCTGAGTCATGAGAAATATTCGTTTTCCTGGAATGGACTGTGTTAAATTTTGAGTCAGAGCTCAACGTTTCGCCCGCAGTCGTATGGGGCATCTTCAGGAGCAAGGGGCATAGTACTGTCTTTAACAAGGTTACCCGACGTGTCAACCTCGCTAGAGGCCGCAGATGTTAATACGGTCGCAGAACACCAACACAACACAGGACATAACATCTTATTTGAAAATTCCCGCATTTTAGCTCCTGTCCCTGAGTTTTACAGACGTAAATACAGGGAAACTTTAGAAATATGGAAACATCCTAATAACATCAATCGGGATGATGGCTATTTCTTGAGCCACATGTGGAAACCGGTGATTCTCGGAACACGACACGCCCAATCTACCATTACGAACTCGATTCCCATTGGTTCTCATTAGCTTTGCTCATCTACCGTATCTTTATATTAGTATATAACTGTCTTCTCGGCCTTTCTTTCGTCACTTGGTTTATTTGGTCTCTAGCGTGGTTTACACGTCGGGTAACCTTGTTTAAGACAGTACTATCCCCCTTGCTCCTGAAGATGCCCCATACGACTGCGGGCGAAACGTTGAGCTCTGACTCAAAATATGACACAGTCCATTCCCGGAAAACGAATATTTCTCAATCAATTTATATTATTATTTTTTGTTTTTTCCCTGTTGTGTACCTATCAACACTAATATTTTTAATAAATTTTTAATATTAGTAATCCTCAGAGAATACCCTATTCCGGACAAATGCAAAAAGTATGATTTTGGTGCAAATCTAGAAATGTTAGTAGATGAAGATATAAAGGATGTAACAAGAAAGCGGACCATAGGTCTTCAACATGGGAAAAAAGTTTTACCTTGCGCAAAAGTGGATTATTAATTTTAGACAATAATACTTCAAATAAAAGTTCGTGCACTATTATATTCCGCATTCAACTCAATAATCCCATTTTATTTCTCACGTTTTATAACTGAGTAAATCAAATATTCAATCTTAAACAGACTCCTTTTATAATGAAAAAAATATGTACCAAGAGAAATATTGAAATAATTGTAGAATATAGAAAGTGATTTTAATTAAAGTCGTACAGATTATAAATTTTTGTATTTTAGAGAAAAGCAGTATGTACCTGCAAAATTTTATAGAATCCAATATAATTTTTCTCATTCTCTTTAATGAGGTGTATTTAAATTTTCAGGAATTATAGACTTGAACTAGCTCCTTCGCTTCGAATTCAATCTTCGATAATACCTATATATCATATTTTCCTTTTATAATAATTAAAATTAAATCCGCAATTTAATACAGAATTATAAATATTCATTTCATGTTTATAAAGGTTTTCTCCAACATATTTTGCTTTTAATATATCTTAGGTAAATATTTAAAAATGTAACATAATTTATGTTTTGTTTAGGGGTTTGTTCTACGAAAACTTTGCACTTTTTATTTTATATTTACAAATTTTGTGCCACCATTGGTTCGTAATTTTGTAAATATAAATTGAAATGTCATACACAAAATGAAAATAGTTCATTTAATATTTGAAATTTTTATTCCACCATCGTTATCTTATGTTCATAATAATTCAAAACCTTGTTGAAATTATTTTTGATTTTATGGAAAGAATATTTTGATATTAACAAAATTTTATACCTATATATAAAGCATAAATTTATAAATGAAAACCGTACCGTTACCAGACATAGTAACAGAATAAACAGAAGATATTTCAGTTTTCAGTAATTAATCCTTTTGAAAAGTCGGTATTTTCATGAAAAGTATGTACGAATAATTGGTTATTTGTACACCATTTATATTGTTATTTTCTTTAGATTAGGTTTAGTTAGTTTAGATTAAGAAAGAAAAGCCGTTAGAACTTCTAAATCCTTTAACCTTTTTATATTAAATAAAATTAAAAAACGTGTCACTATTTAAATTCGTATTATGGTTGTTTTACTTAATTTTTAAGACTTTTATAAATAAAAATACTTCTTTTACTTTATACTAAGTAAATTGTTTTAATTTGTTTAAATAAATAAATATAAATATATCATCACGGCATATTACCCATTGCCAATCTGCTTTGTACACAGATATCGGTAATGATGATGACATATTTGTACCGTGCGTGCATTTACCAGGCATCACCTTACGGGCACGGACTGGCGTGGAGAGTGCATCACAAGGGTCAATTTTGCGCCATTTAAAATTCGAAATATTTGGCGTCGGTCGGGATCGAATCCGGTTGCCCAGATTCGCGACAAGACACTCAGGCACGCGGCCACGAGACCCCATTAAGTTGTTTAACACTTTAATAATAATAACAATAATAATAATAATAATAATAATAATCTATGTTGAAAATTATTTGTCGAAATTAAAATTATCTGTAGAAGAAGCATAATAATGTCCTTTATTCCTTCACTTATCAATATAAAAAAATATAATATTAATATGTTTTATACTTCATCTGTTATAAATTATTAACACAAACATGAACACAAACATAAATTTGCAAGAAAAACTCATAAATATATTGTAGACATTACCTTTTAATTCCTGCACTCAAATTTTTCTAGTTGGAAAAAATCCAACAGCACATCACTTATTTATATAGTTAGTCATTCACACCACTGTACTACATTCATACCCCATAGTCCACATATATATCATCACCATTACTTCACCATGGTTCACCACTTGTCACCATGCACCACCTTTATTCCGTTCACGTCTTTTCCTTTGTTGCTTCTCGTCACTCTCTCGCTAAGAAGTAGTGATTGAGTTAGTGATTGAAGTTAGTGAGTTAGTGTGCAGGATGTTCGGAAGCGTGGTGCAGGAAGTGTACGGCAGGACCTGCGGAACACGCCGCGGAGCCAGGAATGGCAGGAAGCAATATCGCAAGTGCCGGTTCCGAGCAGGGCGGGGATTACTACCCCCACTACCGGGCCGCGAGGGTAGCGAGGGTTGCAATGCTGGATGGTGGCTATGGGATAGAAAGGTGTGAGATTACACCTTAAAATTGGTGTGGAAGGTGGAAACAAACTCGTAAAGAAATCTATTTTGTGTTTAAAAATGAATGATTTTATAAATATTTTTATGGCTAATATTCGACGGTTAAAATTCCGACAAAGAAAAACATGAGAGTTCAAAATCTTAATATCCTTTAATTTTAAGATCATTAACGTTATATTTATAGGAAATATTTGAATGATCATCAAAATAATTATTGTGCATTTTTTTCTAACTATTTTAAGTATTTGTTATATAGCTTGTTTCAACAGTGAATTGACTTGACTTGCTATTGTTAAACGAACACGATAAAATTATCAAAACTAAAAAATATTATATTTTTTTGATAAATTTAACTATAAATTAATTTAAAGTTCCTCGACTGGATAAATGAATAAAGGGAGAATCGGAGAAAAACGCACAATAACATTTACAGTTTCCCTGATGAAGCGTAGGATTTTCACAAATTTTCATTACTGTTTTTCTCCGATTCTCCCTTCATTACCTATGAATGTTTATTTATTTATTATCATTTTTAATTTGTACCTATAACATTTATTTTAACTAAATTTAATCTCGCATAGTTATATATAGGACTATATCAGCTAAGCAAACTAACATAAGCGCTAAATCAAATATGGAATAATTTGAATACGGTTGTCTTCCAACCTTTATAAGTCTCTTATAATTTACAAAATAATCTGCTGTAAAGATCAAAAAGCCAGTTCAGTTGAGACAGACTGCATCAAAAGATTACCTATTTGAGCACCAAAAATTAAAAATAAGGAGTGTATTACTGTCACCAGAAATATATTTACTAAGCATCAAAGAATTAGCCGTAGCAAAAATATATTTGGATAACTTGAAATAATAAAATTATACCAAAAATAATAATTGAGGTTTTTATACACTCGAATTTTACGGGCGTGAAGTTTGTACGTTGTAAGATGTATTTAGAAAATTTGCAAGGAAAGAATGTCCAAAATGAAAATAAATATGTGGTGGTTACCAGACTCTATTTTTTTTTTTTTTTTTTGGTACCGATTATAAACAGTTTTGGGTTGAAACATGAATATTAGTTGGCGAGTAAAATATACTTGGAGATAAGATAAATATCACTTTGATGTTTTTTAAAAATAGCTCTTGTTTAAATTAGATTTAAGCGAGTCTCCCTCAAAATCGAGAAAAACATTCGATTTGAATAATGTGCGCTAAAAATTTGTTACGAAAAATTGAGAGCAAAGTGAACCAGAGCCACCCTAAAAATAATTCTACCGGCTTAAAATTCACTTGGAAAAGTAAATATGTCGTACTAGAGTTCTATGACCGTAGATTATTTTTCAAATAAATATTTTTATAATTTTGATGATATTGTCGAAATTATACTCTTCTGAAATCTTAAATTGTCGGATTATATTTCACACTGTCAATGTCGAGATTTGGGTTATCAGGATTCTGGAGAAAATCCAATATTATTGTTTTTAAATCCCCACTACGGCCGCACGCCTTGTTACGTGAATAATAAAAAAATGTAATGCAGTGTATTCGTGCTTATACTGTATTGTTGCCGTATCTAAAAATTACTCATTTTCACTCGGTAATCTAGCAATACTGCGTGTTACCTAGGCTCAATTAATTGTATAATTATTTATTTCTGTCATGAAGTGATCCCTGTAGTAGAAGTGTATTTTAGCACCAACGATAAATACCACAAAGTGACTACTGGTAAACGCCTTCCTTAGTAGTAGAAATTTATTAGACTGTGAAAAAGGCAGATTGGTACCATCCATGTAATCCATGAGTAATAAACCACGAAGATACATTTGTTTATTGACTTTTTTGTATACATTTCACGTTAGATATTAATTTGCACCTTCTCATTATATTACGTACCCTTTCAGTAACAATATTCCATTACCAATATACCACCGCTCTGCTACCGGGTGTGTGTTTAAAAGCAGTATACATTTCCCATCGTAACAACATCCTTCCACTTTCACTTACCTATTTTCCAGCTGCAGGCCTCGAGCCTCGCGTATCCTGCTATTCCCGCATTCCTGCGGAGCGCATGGCGGCGCGCCGAGCATGCGCCCAACGTGCAGGGGGCGTGGCTAGGGCTCATCCCCACTTGCCGGCCAAGCGGCGAAGGGATAAGGGATGATACTGATGATAGAAGGATGTGATTAACAGGATGCGAAATAGTTTAAGGCTTTAAGGGAAAGGTGGTTCATAAAGTTTTCGAGTGAATAAATAAGCTTACATGTATGTATTGTTATACCTTTATTTATACAGGGTGAATCAGAAGAACAATGCCAAACCTTGGGAGTGCATACTACGCATAATTTTTTTAAAAAAATATCATCACGGCATCTTAAAGATTACAGGGTGTGTAATGATATTCATATATTGCGGGCATTTATCAAGCGCCACCACACGAGCACTCATTGCTGACATGGAGAGTGCTCCACAGGGATCATTTTTGTGCTATATAAAATTCTAAATAATTTTGACGTCGGTCAGAATCGAACGCGGGTTCCCAAATCCACGACCAGACATGGCAGCGGGATTCAATATATGTTTACAAAACCCAAAATTGTAATCTAATTTGTTTTCGAGTTACAATCTCTTAAAAGTTTATGTTCAATAGACATATATTTATTAGGCTGGGAAAATAGCGTTGTAAACAAAGCAGAAGGGATCGAGATGCTCAAATTCATTGTTTTTACCTTCCGCCACCTTCAGGTAAAGAAGGTATTGTCTTTGGTCAAAAAATTCGGTGGTGAGTTTTTGATGAATAAGCACGTTTTAGGGTCCCTAGAATACGATTTTACTATTATTACGATGATGTCTGTATGTGTGTGTGTGTGTGTGTGTGTGTGTGTGTGTGTGTGTGTGTGTGTGTGTGTGTGTGTGTGTGTGTGTGTGTGTGTGTGTGTGTGTGTGTGTGTGTGTGTGTGTGTGTGTGTGTGTGAGTGTGTGTGTGTATATGTGTGTGTGTGTGTGTGTGTGTGTGTGTGTGTGTGTGTGTGTCTGTGTGTGACAAAATTTTCTAATGGGATAACTCTAATACTACAATTCCAAAAAATATGTTTCTTTCGTATTCCTCTTCGTTACATCCATGTGAAGAGCTGATTAGATTTTGGTTATAATTGGTCAACCGGAAGTACCCTCATTTGAAGATTTTAACAGTTTTTCTTGAAAAAACGATGTTAAATATCATTTTTTCACATTTAATGTTATTATAAATATTAAATAATTATTTATTCTCTTTACGATTTGAATGCATTTTATACTTCATGTTAAATAAACATAGAGTAAAAAAATTATAAAGAAATTAAATATCATATATATTAGTCAGCTTTGCTATAACTCTGGAAACAACTGCTACATTAAGAAAATTCTGATTGAAAGGTGTCAGTGTCAAGTGCAGTTGACAGTATGTTTATGTTATAATTTTACTGGAAATATAGGATCTTTTGTTAGAAACTTTCTGTATGGAATTGGTATAAAATACATACAACTGCGTAATGTACAAGAAATATAATCTTTTGCAAGGAACTTTTTGTATGACATTTATAGAAAATACATAGAACTGACGGGAGGTAATGTGCTGGCCACATCAGATTTTTTTGAATATGGTGTCCTGCACCATACAAAAACGTTAATCAACGCATTATTCGAGCGGTTCATCAAAACGAACAACTGCATCTCGATTTTTTGACAGCAATAATTTATGTCATAAGAACAAGAAAACTGACATTAAAAATCAAATGCAGTTAAACTAAAAACAATTAATACTTTTCAATATTACGAATTGCTTCAAAATTTATTATTTGAAAATTGGAAATTATTTTCAAGTTTGTCTTCGGCCGGAACCGCATCCGGTTAAACGGGACGGCAGCAATGACAACCCGATTCGGACACAGTCGGACCAATGTCTGATCGGTGCAGAGCCCAAATAGTATACGTTGTCTATTAAAAAACAAAACCAGACCTTTGTAAACACTCGCATTATCTCCAATGTGTTATAATTGTCATGCGTCATATTGGCCGTCCGGTCAAACCGCAATATGCTGCGGTAGTATCCGGCAACCGGAACAAAACCGCATCGGTGTGGACGCATTCATTTAAAACAATAAGTTGTTGTCTTCCCGGTAAACCGGTCCTGTTAAACCGGTCCCGCCAAAACGCATAGTGTGGCCCGGGCCTTAGATGTCTTAAAATCCTCGCTCTACGAGCTCGGATTTCAAACTGACATCTGCGGCAGTTATGATGTGTATAACATTCCTAGGTATGTTAATAGCTAAAACACTTGTATATTTGAACACATTAATGTTGTTGGTTACCAATTATAAACATATACTAATGTTTTGGTTATCAGCTGTTCCGAAGTATATATAACCTCGGAACAGCTGATAACAATAGTTAGGTGGGTAATGTGGTGGTCTACTTAATTAAAAATTGAATATTGTAGTGTTTAGAAATTTGTAGATTAATGAATGGTAGTACATGTTTAAAATTTAATCAGTTCAATTAGACGTCAATAAAGTTGGTACGTAACCTATCTATGGCTTGTATTTATTACCAAATGTAACCTAACTTTATATAATTACAAACTGGTTTTTATTCTAATATAAATATAAAACTAATACATCTTAAAAGAGAATAGCAGAAAAAATTCTTATTCTTTTTATGAAGTAGGTACTTCTAAATATATCAACCCTTTAGCGTTTATTATTATTACAATGCCTTTCAAAAGAAATTAATAAATAAATGTAAGTATTTTCCCTGAAAAGATCGCGCTGTGCAGCCTTTTCCTTCGGAAGTGGTGGAAACAATTAAAACAAAAATATTTCCTTCCATCCGTGCTTTGGTTGTAGGAAATGTAACACCTCGCCACGGTTTAATTATGAAGTGAGCTTTGCTTAAAGCTCAACAGGTAAATGCGTGATTGAGCTTTCGTGAGATATCGCATCAGATCGCAATCGTTGTTCATTCTCCGCTTCTCCAACAACTGTCAACCTGCTGAAACATTTGAATAACAACTGCTTTTTATCCACTGCACACTAGAATGCATAAAATATATGCCAGTGTTTTGTTATGGAAATTATCCTGCACGTAACTTCATCTGTTTTTCATAATAATCGTATTAATATCACAAAGCAGGGATTTATATCGAAATCCTGAAAAACTCCGCATATTTTTTTACAAAAGGACGATGAAATATATGTGTTTTGCTAACTTTTTAACTTATAAAAGGTATTCTGATATCGTTATATATGTAGATATGAATTTGTAATATAAAAGAACTATTTTCAAATCTTTATGTCTCGTTATTAAAGTTTATCAAACTTTTCATATATTTCAAACAATTTCAATTGCTTTAATATGCAAATTGAATATGTATATTCAGAATTCAATGTTTTACATACATATCTATAGTATTTACATACGTGAATACCCCTGTGATGTTGACATAAGCATACTTTATGCTTCATATTATTTGATAAGAAATTATTCAAAATTTACATAAATTATTTTGGTCTTTTATCTAAAAAATCTGATGTGGACACCACACGACTTCCTTGTACGCAAAACTAATATGAAGTATGGACTCAATTATAAAATTTCACTTATTCGACATAATTTGACATTAACATCTATTTTTTATTTTTTTGTTATTTTTTGTCCTAATACATAGCAAGCTTCATTACAAAAACCAAAAAGTATATAAGTTTAAATTTACATATCTCGCTTATACAAAGGGCTAATTTAATAATACATGATGTGCTAGACGCAGAATTTAATTCTCTAAAACTCTTATTTGAAGCATTTATTTCTAAAATCAAAATGAAACCATTTTATTGAAGAAAAACTGTTAACAACTTCAGGTAATATATCACTTCCGGTTAGCCTGTTTTAACCAAAATCTGCTATGTTATTCCAATTTATATAAAAGTCTTAAATACTAAATTTGAAAAGTTTTGGATTATATTTTAATATAGTTTTTCATTAAAATCGATTATAGGCTTCAAATAAAGTACCATTTCTAGAAATTATGCTTACCGTTTTTGAGTTATGCGAGGTACATACGTACAGACGTCACGACGAAATTAGTCAGAATGGATTCAGGGATGGCCAAAATGGATATTTCCGTGGAAATCTGGAAACCGATTTTTCGCGAATACAATACTTCCTTTACTTTGTACAAGGAAGTAAAAATAATACATAAGATATGACCACTTTCATAAAATTATTCATAATGTAAGTATAATTTTATTTTGTAAGAGGAACTCAACGCCTTTGAACAAAATAATAAATAATAGTTATTTATTATATGAGTGTGGAATGTATCATATTAGTCACGGGCTACGTGGCTAATTTTTAGTGACTAATATACATTCCACACGAGTGTAATACAACGTTTTATCCAACAATTTTTTAAAACTTTTTAAATCATTTTTATGTTTTCATTCATCGTTAGACACTGGCAAGACAATTGATGTAGTATTTTAAATTACAAAGTAGCCATTAAATTTTTGTTATGATTTTGTTATATTGTTATTGAAAAAAAATTGCTGTAATAATTATTGTCTGTCGTTGGGAATTATTTGAAAGAAAAATACATTAAATTTGGTGAAAAGGAGGACCTTATTTTAAAACATATTCACATAGAAGGACAAGCCGCAGCTTTGAATTTAATTCCGAAGCAAGTACCCAACTAACTCGTTACTCGTTTTCCTTTCATCAGGCGCACATGACAGCTGTCATTGTGTAAAGATAAGTAACCTATTTTTGCATAAATGTTAATATTTATTGAAATAAATAAGTTTCATTATATTAAATTATTTCAATAATAAATTAATTTTGTAAAATTGCTTTTTATTTATATTAAAAAAAAACACAAAAATCAGTAATAATTCCTCCGTGACTTCTAAAATATTCTCTCACGGAGTGAGTAATGTTATACATTAGTTATTTCAAATAACCGTAGTAACAAATATATTATGAGTCGGTGTTGGATTAAATCACTTTTATTAACAAGTAGATTTATAGAATATTTTAACAACAAATGTTGTCTGATAATTGGTCAAGAATAAAAGGCACTCCGAGTTTATAATACCGAAAACAATGTGAACTATCAGTTATCATATTATGAAATTGATATTTATTAATTTTTTTTATTTTGACTTCCTATTTTTTAATATTTAGTTAGTATACATTTTTACAAATAAAAATATACAGGGTGAACATGAGAATCCATGAAATAGACGTTTAACATAGAAAAACAGTTTTTTAAAAAAAACTATTATAAGTGTCGTAATAGTGCATGTCCTAGCACTGGTCAAACTTCCTATATAGTTTTAGGTAAAGTTTACAGGACATTTTTAAAATACTATTTAAAAAAACATGCAGTTTCCAAATAAATTAATGAATCATTTATGCTAAAAAGGCAATAGGTAATATTGCTAGTAGATGAACTTTTAAATTACAATGTAAATAACGACGCAAAGTCCAAATCTACTAACTTTTTTTAAATCCCTCAACACAGTTAAATCCCAATTACATAGTTGGTTCACATACATAAACATCCATGCCTTAGTGGGATTCGAACCCAGAACTCCAAGCGCACTCATGACTAAGAGGCGTTGAGCCACCGGAGCCTATAAATTAATATAGAAACCTTTGGCAGCTAAAAAACTGTTTTTCTATGTTTAGCTCTATGACCTGTTTTAAAAATTACACCCGGGATAATAGTGTATAAACAATTCACGAATTTAAATTCTTTTTTTAATACATGTCAAAAAGTTCGGTTCTTTAGTTCCATTTGCTTCATTGGTAACTGAAAAGTTTTATAAATGTAATTTTTAAAACAATGTACAGGATGTTAAAATAGTTATTTATGCTATAAGGGATGTAGGTACCATTTACCAATCGAGGACGATTTTGCGCCTGAGCAATAGCGAGGGCTGGCAAATAAGTTCGAGAGTGGTCAAATCCACTTCCGATGATTTATTTTGTACCTGTTTATTTTCACTGCCAGATACCTTCTAAATGAAAATATTTATGAATTGAACACAAGTTGATAGAAATCAAATTCAAAATCATAAATTATAAGAATTAGCAAATATTTGACACGAGTTTAAAATATCTAACTGTTGGTATTTCACAAAAAGGGAGGTAAGTTCAGCTGTAGGGAAGTAAGGACAATCCTTACATCCCGTCGCTAATAGAAACCGATACCTTGACAGTAATATAAACATACATCCCTACAAACAATGTCTCAATAGCCTACTTACGATATCGGGAGTGGAAAAAGGGTATTTTTAGTGCCACTGGCAGACACGACATTTTTATTAAAAATAATAAATTATTTAAAACTAAAGTTGAATGAAGAAAAATTAATTCAATTTTATTTCTATTAAAAATTTAGTGTCGGCAAGTGGCACTAAAAATGTTCACTTCAAGAACTATCCCCTTAATTTAGTGAGTTTTGAAAATATATTTTTCTACAAATATACTATGAAACCAGTGTTAAAAATCTGATGTGGACACCACACGACGTCCTTGTACGCAAGACCAATATGAAGTATAGACCCAAATATAAAATTGCACGTATTTGACGTAATTCGACATGAACATCTATTTTTTAATTTTTTTATCCTAATCCATAGCAAGATTAATTACAAAAACAAAAAAGTATATAAGTTTTAAATTTACATATCTCGCTTATAAAAAAGGCTAATTTAAAAATACTTCATGTGCTAGACGCAGAATTTAATACTCTAAAACTTATTTGGAACATTTATTTCTAAAATCAAAATGAAACCATTTTATTCAAGAAAAACTGTTAACAATTTCCGGTAATATATCACATCCGGTTAGCCTATTTTAACCAAAATCTACTATGTTATTCCAATTGACATAAAAGTCTTATATACCAAATTTGAATAGTTTTGGATTATATATTAAAATAGTTTTTCATTGAAATCTATTATAGGCTTCAAATAAAGTACCATTTCTGGAAATTATGTAATGACCAAAAAGGGAGATGTTATAGCAGTCCTAAATACAAAATTTCAACTTTCTACGGCTTACCGTTTTTGAGTTATGCGAGATACGTACGTACGTACGTACGTACGTACAGACGTCACGACGAAATTAGTCAACATGGATTCAGGGATGGTCAAAATGGATATATCCGTTGAAATCTGAAAACCGATTTTTTTCGCAATTACAATACTTCTTTCACTATGTACAAGGAAGTAAAAAGGGACAGACCATTGCTATTTTTACACTAGTGTTAAAAGCGAATTTGTTAGGTAATGACGAATGGAACAACAAATTAACATTTTTGACATATGTCAAAAAATAATTAGAAATACAAATTTAAATGAAAAAGAGTGTTTGTAGAAAAAATAGTGTATGATATACGTGTTAAAAGTAATTTTATTTCCTTCTTACAAAATAAAATGTCACTTTTAACACTTATATCATATATAACTATTTTAACTAAGATTCAGCACATCGAAATGGATTTACTCTTTTTTAATACGACTAGTGTTGTAATATGAAAATTTGTAATATATTTAAACAATCCGTTAAAAGACAATGTACCTAAATAAGTTACAAAAGTTTGCAATTAGTTGTTCTTAGTAAGTTGGACATTGACGAATCCTGCACTAAGTCCTGCGTAGGGGTGTCCAAGCTCGCGTGACCGCGTGTCCATGAATCTACTCCTGCTCCTGCTGTCGTACTTCTTACAGCAGTCGTCTCGCCTTACGTCATTTCCGCTCGCGTGCATGCGAAGATAGCCGAGGGTGGCCGAGTGAAGCGATGGCCCTTTGACCCCCGGTCAACACTGAAAGATACAAAAGGGACAGTTTGAAACGTTTTAGTTTTTTTTTTGTTGTTGCAATTTGAAATAAATGAGTAATATTTAGGTACATTTCTTATATTTCTCAATAAAGATAAACGTCTAACTTGAAAATTATTATTTAAATTGCTCAAAGAGTAATCTCAACGGTGGAGTTGATCGTCATTACAAAAATCTGTGAATAAAAGAAGATCAGCACACCCTGAAATTTGTAAATTGCCAAGGGAACATCCAGTAGGATAGTGCGTTTGTTTGTGCAATTATTTGTTTTCAAATTCACTTAGATTATTAACACGAAATAGTTTAGATTTAGAACAACTACTTCTGACCAAATAGGGTCCGTGAGGTACTAAATATGTAGACTGGTTTCTTTCAAGTAATATACAAGTATTGGGATCCGCAGAATAGCATGCAACACCAGAAAAAATTGAAGGAACTAAAATTAATAGCGATCAATTCAAATAAGTAAACATCTGATGCTTTGATTTTTTAATTTCATTCGAAATATTATGAAATATGAACGAGTTAAAGAATACGAACATATTTAATTTACACCAAAAAGCGTTGTGTTAAAGTATGTAGGAGTACAACAAAAATCTCATTACTTACATAATTTTAACAAAAAAGAAAAAGTTGCTCGTCTGAAAGTATGGAAAAGAAATTTAAATATATCGTACGCATTACACTATTGTGATTAATAAATATGTCTGCTCTTACATTTTACAAAGAATAATTATAATATTGCAGGTATGTACTTTTACCGTACTTAATTATTGCCAGTATTGATTTTTAAAATTTATAGTTTCATTGATTTTACATTATTTTTCACTTTTAATTTTGAGAAGAGTATACATACATGTGTGAAATATTTATTTACCGGTTTCATGATATTAATCCATTGTTTACATGTACAAAAGTAGGCTGGTATCTAAGTAATGACTGTATCTGTACGGTTATATTAATACCATACTGATTTGTCAAAAACGGTCTAAAATGAAAATAAAATAAAATGAAAGTATAATGCTCTTCATTAATACATACAGATAACGTTAGTGTATCGTTCTAAATACGGTATACTTTATTCAAAAATAATAAACATGATGAATACAGCATGTAATTTGAATATTTGTTATATTGACGTATATCAAAATAATTGTTCTGTTAACCCCAGCATTCTGAAAGTAACATTAATGAGAGAATTTTCAGAAATAATATTTATTAATAATGTCTTCATTTTCTGAAACCGATAAACTATTGAATAAACCACGGATGTTATTAATCATAACAAGCCTTAGATGTCTTAAATCTACGAGCTCGGACAAACATCTGCGGCAGTTATGATATACATGACATCCCTAGGTATGTTAATAGCTATAACACAGATTGCAGTTTCAAGTCAGAAACTTCGTAAGTCGAGTTTCGTAATAATTAAACTTTGAATCTCGATAAAAGAGTCGATTGAGCAAACTTAAAAATCATGTTGATTTGAATTGTTAACATTTTTTATGTGTCAGAAAGAACAGATACGAGACAACAAAGTCGGCTCCGGTGGCTCAATAGTTATAAAATATATATTTGTTACTTACATATATTGGTATATAGGGGTAGTGTTAAATGATAATTTATGAAAAACTTTCCTAATACATATTATACATAAATAAAAATCTGGTAAGTAAAATTAATAATTTTTGCTCAGTTCCATAATCAGGTTAATCATTCGCTTTAATTAATGTGACTTTAAGACTTTCTTTAATATAATATTGAAGGTTACTAAACTCACCAAGTGCCATTATTATAATTAAAATAGTATTTAAACTATTTTTTATTTATAATTAAATACAACAATGACAGTATTGATTACAATAATCAAAGCACAGTTCATAATAAAAAGTAATCCAACATTTACATTCCTATTTACTAAATGATTACAACAATGACAAGTATTGAGATTACAATAATTAAAACAAATTATAATATAAATTTATTTAAAAAGTAATTTTTTTGATCATAATAAAATATTACTCGGATATATTAAATATGTGTATGTTAGAGTATGTGTAAAGCCAATCACGAATTTATGAGCAAAATATGCATGGTCCACTGTATAGTGATATTTTCACAGGGTAACTGGACGACTGTAATGACGCTGACGTCACAACATGGCGATAATTTTACGCTAAAAACCTTAATTACTTTATTATTGGTTTATAAATACAAAATATATAGTAATTTTTATTTCGTTTTCATTTATTTATATTTAAAATTCATATGCGACGCGTAATTTATAAAAAGTCAAAGACTTGGACGGGCTCATTGTAAAAAGTGTCTGTTAAGTACAATGGATGTAAGCTTATTATTAATAGAAGAATTATTGGAAACGTCCTCTTCTGGCGACGATGATTATATTATATTTAAAATATGGAGAACAATAAGACCAAAACAATCATATTTTATCAACTTTTTCCAACATATTGTATCAACTTATAATAAAAAATATTATACCAAAGAGAAAGACGTGCCAGAATTTTGTAGATAACCTTTAAGTTCTCTACTGAAAGTGACAGCTAAAAAACTTGCTCTAGGATTTTGAAACATTTTCCATTTAAAATGCACTACGCATGTGCAGTACCACCAACTAGTGCCGGGCATGACGTCTGCACTCAGGGCTGGACTGGCCCGGCGGGAATTTCCCGGTGGCCCGTGACGGCTCGTGGCCTGACGAACCTAAAAAAATAATTTATGAAAATTTAAAGTTGAAAAAATAAATAAATCGATACAAAATAACATAAATTCTTGATTTTGAAATAATTCCTTACTACTCTTGAATGTGCGCCAATATTTATAGCTATTTTTCTTTTTGACAACCAATTGTTAAATTCGCAATACATACTTATTATTTGTATTACCGACATCATACACATGAAATGATCATTTATATAAGGATGTATTTTATTTAGAACAAAATAACTTTTATCAAATTATAAATAATAACATACCTGATACAACTTTTCATATAATAATTGATTTAATCAATAAAAAAATTGACAAAAATATAAATACAGATGATATTTGGTCAATAATTTTCGTGACTCGACAAGCTTCGTCACGAAATACTTGACCTCATGGCATAAAGCTTCTGTTTACACTCTTGTTGCATAAATAACTATTACATACGTTAGCATATTAAAATTTATTTTAAATGTACAAATTTATTGTCACATTGTTATCAACACAAAGAATATCAAAAATGAGCAAATCATAGACGTTTTGAAAGAAAAAATCTGATGTGGCCAATACAATACCTCCCGCCATTTAATTTTTATTAATTTAAATACGTAGGTACTTATATTGGAAACTATATTTAGTTTTTTTTTCCATATAACTAATGTTCAGTTTAGTACCACTATTAATTTGAAATGATTAGTATTTTGATAGTGACAGTTATCTGACAGTAACATACATTTAAGAGAAGGAGTTTTGTTTTAATCGTAGACTCCGGGATATAAATTATATATTATTTTATAAATTTATTGATAATATATATATATAGTATTAATGTAGACATATATAAAATTCAATAATCTTTAATTTTCATAATATAAATTGCAAAAAAATAACATTTAAAGGTATTTTTCGAAGAAAATCTATCTTGAATTTCAAAGAAAGTGCCATTCCCGGTTATCTGATTTACACCAACATCTAATGGCTCATTTCGTATTAGAGAATAAGGTAGCAATACAAGGTTTAAAATTTTTCTGAATGATAGTATTTGAGTTAGAGTGGAGGATCCATACACACAAACACACAGACATCATCGTGAAAATGTTAAAATTGAATTCTAAGGGCCTTAAAACGTTGTCATTTACCAAAATCGCGATATGCGATTTTTAGCACGTTCCCTATACCTCCCTTACCAAGGGTAACGGGAGGTAAACAGTAAATTATTAAACAAAATATTATAATGATTAAAATTATAAGAAAAAAATCGGTTCAAATGACTGGCCTGGCCCGACCCATCCGGATTTCCCAGTATTAAACATATTCCCAGTCCAGCCCTGTCTGCACTGAATGCAAAACTATATATATATATATATATATATATATATATATATATATATATATATATATATATATATATATATATATATATATATAAATGAAAAACGCTATAAATATGAGTGCGCTAGGGTTCTGGGTTCGAATCCCACTAAGGCATGGATGTTTGGGTATGTGCACCCACTCAGTCATTGGGATATAATCTTGTTGAGGGGTTTTTAAAAACGATAAAAAGAGAGGTTCTGTACTAAGGTCCATATAAGGTGTGCTTATGGCACCAACGGATTCTACGGAATACTATTTTCAATAGCTTCCAAAACAAAAGGTTCATCTGAAATGTCTACAGAAATTAGTTTTCTTCACAAATGCTTCTCCGTTGTCCTAAATACAAATATGTATTTTTTTATTGAAAATAAGTTTTCTGATTTACAATTTTAAATTATTTAATAAACCTAATGCATTTTTCAGTGCTTTGCATAATAAATCATCTGTGTTTGTGAATTTGCTAGAATCAAATTCTAAAAATTAATGATGATGATATAAGACTTTTCCAGGACTTTACCTCCCGGACACTTAAACCTGTGGTTTTAATATTGTACCATATTTTAATCTTCTTTCTTGTTAAGCGAACAGCATCATCTATTTATCATCGTATATGATTCAGCTGATAATAGCCTCTTAGTTTCAATCACCAACGACAGGTGGTTACAAATCAAAGTCCTTTTAGATTAGCGTACAATATCGTTACCTGCACCCTGCAGTATATAGACTAGGGGTGGTTCGCCCAACCAAGCCGCACCCACTACATCGGGTGATAATTGAATGTTATCAGCTAGGACGTCGTGTTTGGTTAAGCGACCGAGGTTATCGTTTTAATCGGCCAGGATTAGAGAGGGATACATTTTTTTGGGGTTGCAAAAACTGATTTTCCTACAAAATGCTAAACTAAGATTAAAACATGGATTAATTATTTTAAAGTTTGTAGGAAAGTACTTGCGTGGATTTTAAAATGAAATTATAAATATATAATTATGATCTTTATAAAAAATCTTAAATAAAATCCAATGGGGACACATAATTTTGACGTCAAGGTAACTAATGTACAATTATTTAAATCGTAGAAATGGGCTATAGGATCCAGGAGAAATTTATTTAAACGAAGAAAGAATTGTGAAAAATTCATAGACCTCCTTGGGATTCGAAATCAGAGCCTCCCAATCGCTAGTCGGGCGCTCTATCAATTGAGCCACGAGTTCCCGTCGAAGTCTATGAATCTTTCACAAGCCTTTTTACAAATCTCACAATTTGAGAGATAAATACTCAACATTGCGCAGTAAATATTATATTATTGTGAACTTTTAAACCGTCACACACACGTACAATAATTATTTGAAATCCATCCAAAATGTTTAAATCATAGGAATGGGCTATAGGATCATAGACTTCGACGGAACTCGTGGCTCAATTAGTAGAGCGCCCGACTAGCGATTGAGAGGCTCTGGGTTCGAATCCCAGCGAGGTCCATGAATTTTTCACAATTCTTTCTTCGTTTAAATAAATTTCTCCTAGATCCTATAGCCCATTTCTACTATTTAAACATTTAGATTGGATCTCAAATAATCATTCTAATGTATAATTAGTTATCTTTAGTTGTTTTTGATGTATACACCTATTTTATTACCTGTAATATTTTTTGACGACATTTTCATCCTTACATTTTTGATTGATGAATATCCCTGATGATGATTCATTTGGAATCGAAACGTAGGAAAGTTAATATTACTATTTAATAAACACTGTTTACCACGACTACAGCTCCAATTATTTCTCATCATCCGTTAAAATATTAAGCAAGGTATGTTTTATCGATCAAATTGGCATATGTATTAGCTCTATTAACTATTTATGTACTATTTTAGTATTAATAATGGCACTGCCTATTGAAAATTACGTTCAAGGTAAATCTGATAATTTATGGTATGATTAGCGAATGAAAGTTTACGTTTAAATTATTTTATAGATGTGTTTTCTTTGAAACCCTAGAGAAGAATAGAATTGTACGAAATATTCAGGTATGAAATTTTTGCATGAACCCATTTCAATACTGGACAAGAAAAGCACAGAAATGCATTACTATGTCTGACTGAAAATAGATGCCCGACCCGGGTAACTGAATATCAAAACAGGGGTGTGTTTAAAATATTTTAAACATTTTGTTATATAACAAAATATTTAGTTTTTTAAACTATTTAGTTTGGCAATTCTATGAAATATTTTAATTTCCTCTAACAGTAATTCCGACTCGAGGGTTGCTTACTCCTGAGACGAACGAACTAGAATTTGCGGTATTAAAATTTTTAAATACATCCCTGAATCTTGTTGCTAAGGTCATTTTAAATATCTCCTGGTATTGACTACAAATCTAATCTTCTGTAACGGAATACATAAGGGTCAGTTTCGTTTCAAATCAAATATAGGGAAATGTTTTTAAAAGAAACCACATCTATTAAATAATCTAAACGTCAACTTTCATTCGCTAGTCATACTATACCACAAGTGGAAAAATTGGTTGGTTATCAAATTTATTTCTGCAAATGTTTGTTTCACTGCTGCAGAAATTGAAGAAGGAAAAGAGTTAAATGTCACTATGATGTTTGTTCAAAATGTGTTTTAAATTCATACTAGTACAAATTTGACTCACTTGGCGTGCTGCCGCATCATGACCTATGACGTCAGAGGATATTTTAAGTCACGTGATTTATTTGAAAATTTATACATTTTTCAATAATTTATAACTCTTTATTTATAGAAATTATTACGATTTTGTCTTTACAAATAATGATTAAACAAATAAAGCAACCACCATATTCAATAGATGCTTGTCTCATTACCGGTTCGTAGTAATGCAGTTAGAATCTTTATTTCGTGTGACAAACTCTGATTTATACCTTATTATACCGTAGTGGGGAAGACTGTAATGAGAATACTAATGCAAAGTGCACTATACACATTCGCAGAACTTGACAAAATATCTCATAAAAATATACAGATATAAGAATAGTTATCTTAACAGTCCTGTCATTCCCATGTCTATTAATTGGCAATTTTATTATAAAACTAACGCAAACTGAGATATTTATTTATACATGGTGTTTCAAAACTGCGGGTACAAACTTTAAGGGCTTATTGGCAACTCAGATTAAGCCTGAGACATCTAGCGGGAAAAATATTCAAAGACACATACCAATTTTATGGTATTTCTAAAATTCGGGTGTATTTCTCAAAAAAATTATAATTTCGCAATACAGAAAAAAATCCCTTCATATTTGAAAAATGCAATCATATTGAATTTAGATATTTTATATGAATAATGATTGCCAAATTATTTAATAATAATAAAAAGAATAAGTATCTAGTATGATAGGTGATAGTTGTTTTTAATTTTTGATTGATTGTGTTTGAATGAAAATGTCATATTTGAAAAATATTTTATAAAATAAATAATTTTGATTTTTATTTGAACTGGTTAATTTATTGTGTCTTCTATCTTCAAGTCTGCGTCACTGTCTTATTCCAATAAATCACAAAACAACATTAGTTGTCATTTGGTATATGTTTTTCGTCCACCATTTGCGCTTGCGACAGCAACGCCGCCATCGGTGATTTGAGTTGCCAATAGTACGAATCAAAATGATCTTAATCAATATAGGTTTGATCTTCAACTATTTCCAAGAAAGAGCCTATTTTATAATAGAATTGAAGAAAAACTGACAACGATAGTGATCGAATAAAATTTTATCTACATATGTAAGTAAATAGACTATAAAAATAAAAATACAATAAAATTGTATACGAAATACTTTTCTCAATTTTTAATATATACTTAAGAAGTTATTTAATAGTAAGTTATGCTACAAAGTATGTAGGTACCATTTATCAATCAATGACGATTTTGCACCCAAGCAAGTTCGAGAGTGGTCAAATGTGCGTACATCTCGTGTTGCATATAAGATTTTTTTCACTCCCAATGATTTATTATTTACCTGTTCATTTTCACTACCAGATATGTCAAGGAATACCGTTGAATATTAATACATTAAAAAAAGAATCCTAGTATTCCATGGAAAATTTAAGAAGAAAAAACGTGTCATTTGTCATATTTGACACGTCAATGGTAACTTTTAAATGTACATATTTAAGAAATGAGGCCAATTTGACAGAAATCAAATCTAAACAAAAAATTATAAAAATTAGCAAATATTTGACACAAGTTTAAAATATTTCACAAAGAGGGAAGTAAGTTCAGCTGTAGGGAAGTAAGGACAATCCTTACATCACGTCGCTAATAGAAACCGATACCTTGACAGTAAAATAAACATACATCCCTAGAAACAATGTCCTAATAGCCTACTTATGATATCGGGAGTGGAAAAAATTATATTTTACTTGTATAATTATTTGTATTTTTGAAAAACAAAAGCACATGTCCACAAAACAAACAAAAATTCTCATTTAATCGAAGTCGTAACTCTTAGAATTTTTGAGATAGCAAAGGTTAACCCCGTAAAAACTCTCGGGAACTATTGAAGATAGTTTTTTTAAGTTTTTTACTCATTTTGGTCAGAACAATATTGGGACGTCAATGGTAACTTTTAAATGTACATATTTATGAAATGAGGCCAATTTGATAGAAATCAAACCTAAACAAAAAATTATAAAAATTAGCAAATACTTGACACAAGTTTAAAATATTTCACAAAGAGGGAAGTAAGTTCAGCTGTAGGGAAGTAAGGACAATCCTTACATCACGTCGCTAATAGAAACCGATACCTTGACAGTAAAATAAACATACATCCCTACAAACAATGTCCTAATAGCCTACTTATGATATCGGGAGTGGAAAAAATTATATTTTACTTGTATAATTATTTGAATTTTTGAAAAACAAAAGCACATGTCCACAAAACAAACAAAAATTGTCATTTAATCGAAGTCGTAACTCTTAGAAGTTTTTTACTCATTTTGGTCAGTACAATATTGGGATTTTCAAGTATCAAGAGATGGCGCTGATCGCATTAAATACTGGTACATTTTTTGTTGACGTGTGTCAGCGTAACATTTCTGTCAATTGTACTTCTTTATTTTTCGTATTATTTTCTTATTTATTAGTATTTTTTATTTATAATTCAAGTATGTATAATAGAGTTTTTGTAGTCATACAGTTGTAGTTTCATGTAAATGTCAAATGTGTACCACTGTTTGTAGTTCTAATAGTCGACGCTAGTCAGCGTTTTCTTATTTGAAAATCCCAATACTCTTTACAGTAATTAAAATGTTATTATGCTATTAAAATGACGGTTGCAGAAATAGCGCTAACTCTAAATTTAACTAAAAATGGATTTAGTTTACTCTGAATTTAATCTTTTTACCTTCCGTCGCCTTTAGGTAAGGAAGGTATTGTCTTTGGCCAAAAAATTCGGTGATGAGTTTTTAATCAATAATACTACAATAATTTGAAAAATTATAATTTTTTCTTATTTCTCTTCGTTACGTCCATATGAAAAGCTGATTAGATTTTGGTTATAATTGGTCAACCGGAAGTACCCACATTTGAAGATTTTAACAGTTTTTCTTGAAACAACAATGTTAAATATCATTTTTTTACATTTAATGTTATTATAAATATTAAAAATATATTTTGTTCTCTATATGATTTGACTGCATTTTATACTTCATATTAAATGAATATAGAGTTAAAAAATTATAAAGAAATAAAATTTCATAAATTAGCCAGCTATGCTATAACTATGGAAACAGCTACTATATTAAAATTCTGATTGAAAGATGTCAGTGTCAAGTGCAATTGACATAGTATGTTTGTGTTATAGATAATTTTATTGAAAATATAGGATCTTTTGCTAAAAACTTTCTGTATGGAATTTGTATAAATTCATGCAACTGCCGGAAGGTGATGTACAAGAAATAGAATCTTTTGCAAGGAACCTACTGTAAGAAATTTGTACAAAATATATTGAACAGACGGAAGGTAATGTGCTGGGCACATCATACTTTTCATGTATTTGCTAGTAGTGCTTTTTTAAAATAAATGATTCACTGCATTCCTGCCTATTTTATTCTCCAATAGTCGCTTAATTCCAGCTTCAGTTTTAAGAAAATTACATTTAATTTACGTCTTAAAGTCTTAAATCTTATATTGACGCAGTGCCGTAACTAAGAGTTCGGGGGCCCGCCCGCAAAAAGTTTTTGGGACCCGTTTTAATTGTAGCGTTTATCATGAGGAATTGCATACCACACGAACTTGTGGAGATTGTGACTAGGCTCACTTTCATCTGAGTTGCCATATTAAGAAGCAAAATAACCAATATGGGAGGCCTAAAAATCCTAGATTAGGCACCTTTACATCCCACCAAAGTCATTTTATGTTGTGGCATTTACTATGAAAATGTGACTGTCCCGAATTTTTTTTTTTTTTTGAAAATGAAATTGTTGGCAGAGTCCACTGGCGAAAGTTACAGAGAATTAATTCATACATTTTTGGTATCCCAAATGAAAGAACTTGGACAAAATATGATATTAGCAAGATGAATCAGTATCATACAGTTTAAATAGTAGCAATTTTGCGAAAATCATTCTCGTATCATTATTTAATACCATGTTTTGCTAATACACATTGGCCGCCAGGTGTCCTGATTTGACAGCCCCAGACTTCTTTTTATGGGGTTATTTTAAAGGAAAACTCTGGATCAGCAGGAAAATATTTGCTAAGAAATCGAAATTGATCGAGCTTGATTTTGCATAGCGGATAAGGGACTCCTTAGTCAATATTATTTTTGGAAATTGACATTTAAAAAAATAAAGAACTAAATAAATTTGTATGTTGCTGCGGGCCCGTTAGTTATGCCACTGTATTGACGTTGGCGTTATACAACATAACTTTTTTTTAACATAAGCTGTAATAAATTCACCGTTATCTAAAAACTATTACCGAAGTAACAAAAACCCGTGTTCTTAATTCGTTATTTTTTGGCAATTATCCTTAAATACAATGTTTTTGCTATATCTATAAAAGTAGCTCAAAAAGTTATCGCTAAAATGCGCCTGAGATATATAATAATAAAAATAATCAATAAGCCGGCAGTTTGAATATCGTTAAATAAAAAACAAACACGTAAAGAGTCCCGCAGTCATCAAGTCTTGCTATGGTCATATAATACGTATTTAATACCCGAGCAACCGCTCAAGTTCACTTGGAGCTTGTTCTATCATAATTACATCAAACAAATCGCATACAGCACGACACACTCACACCCAGCCGTGCTTGGCTGTTATTAATTGTCCCTATGCTAAAGCAGTTTTCTTCTTGCCGACACTCGGAATATAATCAAATTCAAATTTACTTTTTTGTGTCTATCTGTCAATGTCACCTGTCAACGTGACAATAATTACGTCACGAAACATAACCGCGCGTCATACGAGAAGTGAGTTTTCATTTTCAGATTCCACAGCTATAAACTGACGAATTTATTAGCGAACAAAGGAAATTGTTATTGAAAATTTCATTTGTTTTTTCTGGTTTATGAGCGAGAACGAAACACGCGAGTATGTGCGGGGCTGAAATTTGCAATACAAATAAGATGTTTTTTTTTCTTTTTTGTTAGAGAATAAAACATGGTATTACATATTTTTGTACGACTAACGGTATTTTCCAATAATTTTGCTATTATTTTTATAGCCGTGTAATCGCCTAAGTAAAATCTTAATAGGCGTAGAAGAAATAATTATTTTGTTGTTAAATGTAAAAACTTTATGGGATATTTCAAAGGCAACGTCTTTTAAAAAAAATATGTATTTAAATGAAATTATAATTTATTTAATAATACTGTACTGTGTGACGCCACGGCCTCAATAATGTGTAAGAAGCGTATCCTCGAATTTCGAAATGTCCTGTACAGTTTAAAATATTCCATATAAGCATTTACAGCCGTATTCATAGTGCATCTGCTCAAGTTTAAACCAGGTCTATCGTCTATCTCAAGTCTAACTTGAACCGGCGCAAACAGTTATTCATAGCGGCAGTTTAGCGCTAGTACGGGTCTAAACCTAGACTAAAATTTAGACCTGCTCGCACCCTAGTTTATCGCGAGTCTAACTCAGTTGACAACAGTAGTATGACAATATAATTTGTGTGTTTAATGCAAATTATTATTTAATATATGGTAAGTAATATAAATATTTTCAAAATTCATATTAAGTAATGTTTTAATATTACTGTGTCATGTTACACATATTAATGATATATTATTTCATATTTTGGAAGTTCATAATAGATTAATGGTTTTGATCATGTTAATGATATAGAAGATATTAGGACAATAATGGAACATCGTTGAAGAAACCAGAGTGTTTATCATATCTATCCATTTAGAAATTAAATTATATCGAATAGAAAAATTTATAGGTTAGTTTTCCAGGAAATATTCAGTTGTTCATTTTATAGAAACTAAAAAGCGATTTAAATTTGCAGATTTAAGAAAGAAAATCTGCAGAATTTAAATGATAGAATAAAACTCTTATTAGAAAATGAAACTAACAATAAATGGTAAGCAGTTTCAGTCAATGTGAAAGTTTTGAGCACTGTACGGTATAAAATATCTTTGTAAAGGGAATTATTAAAGTAAATCTGGTAATAAATAATTTAGAAATAAAATATGATATGTAACAACTATTTCTTTGCAAATCCTGATATACTAAAATCATCAATGTGTGTTACCACAATCAAGAAACAACTTATGGATAATAATTAATTGTATGTATTTCGTTGTTAAAAGCTAATAAAAAGTTCCCAATGAAGTGTTATAAGAAATCAGAGCACTCAACATCAGCTATGATCAAAAAATTCAAAATTGTATTCAATACGCATGAGCAGAACAATGTATGATCATAGCCGACAAGATAGAATGCTGTAAGATCGATTTTCTTAGATCAGGTTTAAACCAGGTCTAAATATGACTATGAATAACCAGTTTCAGACTTGTTGAAACCAGGACTACGTAGACCTGGTTTAAAACTAGTTTATCTGCTTTACTATGAATACGGCTGTTAGAGTTCATTAAGGTTCAACCACAGACTCAATATATATTGAATCTGTGGTTCAACCAATATGTTGCGTTGGCAATCTATGAAGAGTGATTACAGTATATTTATTGCAACATAATAAGTTTATAGAATTTTCCACTGTTGTCACTAAAAATTATGATGATATGGTATTAAACAACAAATAGCTAATTAGACAGACGGTCTTAAACTTTCGAACTAACAAGTCAAAATTATTATAACTTTATACTATATTCTCAATATATATATTTTTTTATTACCTTATATTTGAGTAATTATTTCATGTAGACCCAGTTAAATTTGTAGTGTTGGGGTTGAAACCACCCCACGTTACAAATGCCATAAGCTTAAGTCAGTGCACATATTCCATTGTTAATTAAATTTACTTTTTGACGTTTGTGACTTATTCTATACACGTATAACATGATAAACAAGTGAAATTTATAGATTTTATTAACGACGTCAGTTTAAAAAACACAGTCGGTTTAATAAAAATAGTTCTCCCTTCATGCCATTTCTATTCATTCTATTTTCCTAGTCATTTGTAATTTTGTCTCACAGAAGACACATAGCAGTATTTTTTATAGTAACTGAGATAGACCTGTTTTAAACCAAGTTTACGTAGACTAGGTTAACGTTTAAACTAGGTCTAACTTAGACCTATTCACAGTAAATTTTAAACCCAGTTTAAACCTAGTCTACGTAGACCGAGTTTAGTACTTGTATCCATCTGGACATGGTCTGCGATGAATAAGTAGTAAGCTTCAGACATAAATATTCGAATGTTTTCAAATCTCATTTAGTTGTCAGTGTAAAAAGTTATACATAATATTATCTAAAATAAGAATAGTATGTGCGACAACAATAAGTTTAGAAGCCTGTATTCAAATTAATAGCTAAAAAGTGAGGTTGGAGTGCAGTTTTGTCTAAATAAATTCCCTGCTTCGTTACTTCTAGCATTATTTACTTCATCATCTGTTTGTCTGTCTCTCATTATAGTCTCTAAAATTAAATACATATTTCAATTATATCAAATTTACTTAAAAATCTACTTTCAACACTGACATGTGAACTTTTATACATCTTCAACATCATTGGTGTGTAAAAATATAGATAGACATTTTCAATTTAAAGAGATAGAAGATATGCGCAATGGGGATCTGCGCATAGTAACAACAACTGAGATCTATGTGTTTGTTTCTAAAAAATTTAAACGTATATGTGAGAAAAATCTTTGACAACCTTAAAAAACTTCTTGAAAGAAGTTACAAAAGCTTTTATTGGAGCTAAAATGTCTAACGATGCGAATTTTCACCGAGAATACAGGTATTTAATGACTGCGATATTTTTGACATTTCGTTGACAGCCCAATTGGCAGTTGTTGGCGCCATTTTACTTACTATTTGAAGCTGTAGAAAAAGATAGCCGTTAAATTGAAAAGGTCTATTGTCAATTTGACAATTAATAAAAATTTCATATATCTTACGAATGCAATTTTTTTTATAAGCACACTGTATTCGTTACGAAGGCAGGACTTAGAACTAGTTTAAACTAGGGGTTGCTGTGGTCTAAATTTTAGACCAGGTTTAAACTTGGTCTGTCAACCGTTACTATGAAGAAGGAAAACCTTAGTCGTAATATAAACCTGGTTTAAACCAAGTCAGAATTACTATATGAATACGGCTGTAATAGTATATTACTCTCCCTTTGGAGTTATCACGTTGGAAATATATAGGGGTTTAATATTTTTTATCAAGTAAAAATAAATAATACTCATTACCAATTTGCTTTGAACACAGATTTCGATAATGATGACGACATATTTTTTCCGTACGGCGTTTACCAGGCATCACCTCACGGACACTAAATTGCTGGCGTGGAGAGTGTACAACAGGGGTCAATTTTGTACCATTTTTATCAAGACGCGTACATATATAAAAAAAATAAAAAACAACAAACAAGCACATAACATACAGGTATCTCAAAAGGAACACTTTATTTTTAGGATTTGATTAGAATTTGTTTAAGTTATATCCTGAAAGTATATATAAATAGCTCAATCGTTTTAAAATTGTCCTTACTACTCAAACGTATTTACAATTCATCTAAGTAATACGAAATAAACTATGATAATACGCAAGGATGTTTCCAAAGTTTTAGTTTTGCAATTGTAGACCAAAATTTTTCTTTTAGCACCTATTAAGTTTCATAAACGAAAATGTAGATTTTTTTTAATGTTTTAACTTTGAGAAATATAATATTTACTACAGGAAAAGGTAAAATATAGTAGGTATAAATTTTAGAGAGAAAGAACGCTTTGTGGGACTTACCGAAAATTCGTATTTTACTTCACTAGTTTAGAGAAATCTAGAAATAATGTGTTGTGACGTAACTTTTCCCTAAAGGGTTTTCTTAGTCACGAATACTCTGCATGGACGTTCTGTTGGGAGGCCACCAACTTTTAGACAGTGAAGACGGGCTGGGTTGAAACCACAAAATTAGTTTAAAAAGGGATAGGGGCGCCACAGAATATATAATATGATAGGCAGGTGCATATTCCCTAGTATAAAAATATGAAGCAAAATGTCATGACGAAAATTCAAACCGTAACAACCAAATAACTGCACTGAATACAAATTGACAAAATAGGATGTAACAGTGTGTAATTCGGTTGACTAGTTAATAAATAAAATGTGCAGATCTTTCAAATTTTCTATTTTTCTTGCATACGTGTTCCGTTTTAGTAATTATTCTTCTTTTTTAAACAGATTGACAAATTTAACTTTGAGTATAATGGAAATCAGATACCTATTTGTTTGTGTATTAGATACTTTATTAAATTCGCATATTTTCTAAATATATTTGTAATGGTACTATATTCATCGAATTTTTCTCAGCTAATAGATTTTCCCCTTTATTAAGTACCTATATTATCTCAACACATTCACTCGCACACCACCCTGCATTTTATATCTAGCTCCCAGCTCGCTACGCATTTCAATACAATTCGTTCCATAATAATGTATGAAGAGCTCAGTACTTGTAACGTGTATAACACACACGCTCACTAATTCGTTTCAGCCACCATTGCAAATGTACGCGTGCGGTCCTTCATGTTATTTGCTTTCATTACAAAATAATCCTAGATTGCGTAGAAAAGAAACAAATGGGATTATTATTACAGTAAGAATAAATCAATGGGAGAAAGATTAGGATAATGTAGGGCAAAATTATAAAACTTTAAAAAAATGTTTGTTATACAATACAAAATGTATATAAAAAGTATGTATGTATAAAGAAAAAAATATAATATCACGGCATATTATCAATTGCTGGGTGTGCCAATCTGTTTTGTACGCAGATATCGGTAATGATGATGATATATTTGTACCGGGCGTCACATCACGGGTACTTATCGATGTCGTGGAAAGTGCACCACAGGGGTCACTTATGCGCCATTAAAAGTTGAAATAATTTTTGGCTTCAGTCGGAATGAAACTCAGGTCACCAGATTCACGACGTCTCTGGCCGTGCCTAAGTGTCTTAAACTTACATGAACATTTTCTAAAATTTAAAACATCTGCAAATCGGCCTAGTTCTCGATATTTATCTAAAATTTTGACACGATTAAAGATAAAAAATATTATATATTTCATATGTGTCGAAATTTCAGATGAAAAACAACAATACCTCCCGCCATCTAACTTTTATTAATTCAAATATACATACTGACATATTACTTATGCTGAAAACTGTAATAAGTCCCATTCCATATAACTATGGTTCTATTTAATATTTTCTTTTTAAAACATTACTATTATTATTTTGAAATGATTAGTTCTTTAACAGTGACATTTATCTGTCAGTTACATACATTTGACTGCATTTGACATATGAACTGTCTAATCAACGAGTTGTGTTTGTTTAAAGCGTAGGTTCTGTGATGTAAATTATAGATAATTTTATAAATTTATCTATAAAATATATAGAAACCTATAGAAAATTTAATAATCTTTAATTTTTATAATAACATAAATCTCGAAAAAATAACATTTAAAGGTATTTCTCGGAGAAAAACTATTTTGAGCTTCAAGTAAAGTGCCATTTCCGGTTATCTGATTTACACCAAAATCTAATGATTTCCTTCCATATTAGAATAAGGTAGAAATACAAGGTTTCAAAATTTTCTGAATGATAGTATTTGAGTTAGAGCGTAAACAGGAACCACACACACGCACACACATACACACAGACATCCTCGTGAAAACGTTAAAATTGGATTCTATCGACCTTAAAACGTGGTCATTTACCAAAATCTCGATATGCGATTTTTATCACGGTCCCTATACCTTCCTTATCAAGGGTAGCGGGAGGTAAAAATGAGATCTAAACCGATTTGTAAATGTTTGAAATTTTAGAGGAATTTCAAATAAGTTACGCTGTTAGTAACTAGCGAACCGCTCATCGGCAAATATCTTCTAATACAAGACATGAAGGAAAATTTCATGCTGAATGGGGTATGTGACCATATTCGAATTTCAATATATAGGTCATAAAATATAAAAACAAACCACTATAGCTTTTTATTACAAAAATAAAAACGAAACATTAATTTGTAATAATCTTGTTATTAACAATTTAATGTTTTGGAGAAGGGAGTATATGCCGTAACCGTAAGTATGTTAGAATCGTGGACAAAGACAGATAGACTGCGGGAAGGAAACAGACAGTTATAAATCAGTCTATTAGCGCCGCGTTTATGTTGTGGTAGGTGTGGCAGGGTGGGGCATGATCACATCTGGCTATAACTATCTCTTTCTCTCCCAGTCTAACCGTCTTTTTTCAAGCTTCTACCATTGATACGTCACAAATCCCTTCCCCAAATTTTTAATAATTATTTTCTCGTAAAGTACGAATAATTAATCGATGTAAAAAAATACGGGTATTTTATTTTTTTGTCTAGTATCATATTATGTAAAAATAAAAATTTGGTCACATACCCCATTCAATTTCGTATCGGGTCAGAGTTGGATGAATTTGCAGGAAAGCGTTGAAAAAATTATACAAAAATCATCAATAATTTACTTCCTTCGATGCCACGACGAATGTAAACTGTTATAAATAGTAAAACCTATTTTACTAAGTATTAAATATCAAATATTTTTTTGATTTTTTGAGTAATTTTATTTTTCTACGACCACCATGAAAAGTGGATATGTATGCTCTCTTTTGTCATCGTAAAGTTAATGATAACTAAGGAACGAGTAAAAAAATACTTTACGGCGCGTCTCCCATAGCAACGCGCGGTAAAGTACTTAATTTGCTCGCTTAGATAAATACATATTATAGTTGAAATTTTAATTTATTAAAACAATACTTACGAAATCTAAAATATACGTTAGATTCTGTTTTACACTACAAATGTGCTACAAACAATACGAAGTTAGCTACGCTACCAACTTATTTATTTAAGTTACAACTTTATTCTGTTGGTGAATGTACATTTAATTACATCTATAAATATATTTCATAATTAACAAACTTAGTGGATTTAATTATTGACCGACAATGTTAAAATTGAATGTGCAGTTTTGGCAGTTTTGTATATTTATTCCAGAGCTTGAAACAGCTGACGAGGATAAATTAGATTCTGTGACTGTGACATTCTCACTAGAATATTCAGTTAGTGTGGCAGTGACAGAAGTTTGATTCTCCTTGTTTGTTAAAATTTTATGCGCTGTAATTCAATTTTATTTTTCAAACTTTCATCAACATAACCTTCTGCAACAGCTGATGAACGCCAGCCACCATGACGTTTTAGAGTCATAATGTCAGCTTCGGAATTAGCTAGTAATGTAGCAGAGGATCTGCGGAAACAATGGCCTGTAAATGATTTCGAATCAGATAAATTCAGATATTGTGCAATGTTAAATGGAATTTTTCCTATAGTGTTCATTCCAACAACTTGTGCGTTACATTCACATTCATACAATCGCCGAGATGATATGTTAGAGGGTCGAAGAGCAACATATCTTCTGTACATTGACAAAAGATTATGATCATCAACAATACATGTTCGCTGCACATTAGTTTTTGAGTCTGGAATCTTCACAATTAAAATGGACCCATTATCCTCAATATCATCTACAGTCATCCTAACTAATTCGTCGCGTCGGCATGCTCTAGCAACACCCAATATAAAAGCAACTTTCATCATAAGGAAATGATCGTCTGGGGCTTCAGTCAGGAATTTATTTATTTCATCTCTTGTGAAAGATTTAGATTTTTTTGGTCTATAACTAACTGATTTTTGTTTTAAAAAAGCAGATAGTTTCTTGAATTTACTGATATCAATATCGTTCTTAACTGCTAGTGTTGATTTTAGCATGGAATAAATGGACCAAAGAGAAGACGATTTCATTACATTAGATTTTTCCAAAAAGTAAGCTAGTAAAACATTTTCACTGTAATTCTTGATTTTTTTTGGCTTACACCATTCAATGAAGAGGTTATAATTCTTTTCGTATAATGCTCTTGGTTTTGCAGGTAATAAACTCAAGGAAGCATTTTGCGCCGTTTCGAATATATCTGGAGGAGTGCAAGAAAAATCACTATCTTCACTATTTTCGAAGATTTTTGAGCACATTTTTGATGTATGTGTGAAAACTTTTCATAAAACAATGATTGTTGGCATCAGAATTATTTATTTACTCATATCGTCATGGTTACAGCAACACAAAACAGGAAATTGGTTAAAATTGAATTGAACTTACTAAATAGGTATTATTATTTTTTTATTTCGTTAGTAAAGTCGTAGAAAAAATTATGTGTGCATCTCTAGCGTAAAGTATCTTTATTGCTCTAGCTCGATTGTAGCACTCGCTACGCTCGCGCTTCAATTTACTAGCACGAGCAATAAAGATTCACTTTACGCTCTTGATACACAAATAACTATTTTTATCATAAATTGTTATTCTGGTTAACTATTTTTTAACATATCTCTTTGAGAGTTCATCCCATGTAAAAACCATTTCGTGTACAAAAAATTTAATTTTGTAATCTTGTAAAATTTTGATACGGGCCACTGTTTTCAAGAAAAAAAGCCAAAAACTTATTTTTTGCACCTTTGATCTAAAATGAAGGCCAAATCCAGGGTTGCTAGAGGGTGCAAAATTAGTATGTCATTTTGGAGGTCCCAATAAAGAGAATAAAATTTATTCCAACTTGCCACCATTTATTTCCACAATAGCCTCTTTTAAACGCCCTGCTGACTGGCCTAATGCTTTCAAATGTGAACAAATTCTTTTTCAGATTCAGATTAGAGATAGGTTTGAACCAAAAGTATGGTTTTCAATATATAACACACTTGTAACACACGATTTTTGGATGTGATAGTTCTGCAAAATAAATGATATTTTCCATAAACGTCTGCAGAAATATTTTCATATCTACCTCGCCTAAATGGGGTGCAATAATTTATTTCTCACTTATATAATTGTTAGTTATTATGGATAGATTTGCAGGTGTTAGAAGTTTTTATCCTGTGCAGATGTTTCCCTGCATTGTGTCCATCTAGTTGGAGCTGTATAGTAGTAAAGCGGCACATACATATGAGAAGAATAAAAGCAGGCAAACATGTATTTAATGGCGTGATTTATAGGCCCGCTAACTTATGATAGCAGTCCGGATGGCGGTGTTAAGTTGATTGAGGCCGAACACGCATTCCCGACATACATCACGGCCTCTTTCAAAACACGGGGAGATTTTATTGCTGAATAATAAACACTTATTTGATGCAGACACATCACATGTTGTGCTAAATGCTAAAATAGGGGCTACAAGTATTTTTGTTGGAATAAAAATGGAAATAAAATGGATGAGGGACGAGAAGAATTTTATTCCTCGACATGATAAGCATCTCACAGTAGTAAAAATCTGATGTGACTAGATAAAAAAATTCTTTGTATTTTCTGAATATTTATTTTATTTTTATTTTGGGGTCTCGCGGCCGCGTGCCTGAGTGTCAGGTCGCGAATCTGGGGAACCAGGTTCGATCCCGACCGACCAGTCCTAGGCAATACTTGCAAGAAAAGTACTTTATTAGGCTTGCAAGTATTTTCAGTACTTCAAGGACTGTATTTGAAGTACTTTCTATTTATAGTACTTTGTACTTGACAAAGTAAGTCTATTCACATGTAATTGGTACTTAATACTTGGAAAAATATTTGATGTACAATGAAAAGTACTTGAAGTATATTAAATGTACTTGAAGTATTTTAAATGTAATAATTTAAAAGTTAACAATGTTATGAGAATTGTATGTCTGTCAGTGTGGTGTTATTCCTGTAGCACATAATTATGTGAATTTCATTAATAAATATATTTTCAGCGACAATATGAAAGATATATTTCCAAATTTTTTTGGCATAAATAAATTAGTTCTAATCTGCATATACATATATTTATATTACCTAACTACACTGCTGGGACTTTGCCGTATCGCCTGGCGATCGCATGACGTAAAAATGACGTCATTCTAATATCTCGGTATAGCTTCTCGTATCGCTTGGCGATCATATGACGTCAATTTTACGTAATGCGATCGCTAGGTGATATGTCAGTCCCAGCGAGTAACTCTTGTCTTAAATAACCCAATAAATCTCGCATATTGAAATTTTTGTCAATAATCACCTTTTAAGGTTTTTATAATCAGAAAAATATCAATTATCTGAAAAAAGTACTTGCACCCAAATTTGCAAGTACTTTTTCAAGTACTTGGTACTTTCAAGTACTTTAGAAACTAAAAAATTACTTCAAAATAATTCAAGTACATTTAGAAACATTAAGATACTTGGTACTTGTACTTCAAGTACTACTTTCCGGTACTTTGCCCAGCTCTGTGACCGACGCCAAATATTTTCAATTTTAAATGGCACAAAATTGACCCCTGTTATGCACTCTTCACGCAAGCAATGAGTGCCCGTGAGGTGAGGTAAGCGCCCGCACGATGCAAATATTTCATCATTACCGATATCTGTACAAAGCAGATTGGCACACCCAGCAATGGGTAATAAGCCGTGATGATATATTTATTTATTTATTTTGCAACAATAACACTCACATTTTATGTATGTTAAACACAAATTTCGAATAAGACCAATAACTTTCTTCAAGTAGATTGAGATTGGTCTCACTCACTATAAGTAAGAAAGGTATTGACTTTGGTCAAAAAATTCGATGATAAGTTTGTAAAGAATATGCACGTTCTATCATCGTGAAAATGAAAAAAATGGATTCTAGCATGAGATCTTAAAATATGTTTATTTATCAAAATATCGATATGCAATTTTTAGCATGATCCACCTATATTACCTTCGATAATCTTTATGTCTCCCTTACCTAACGGATGATGAGAGTTAAAATTTCATTTGGGAAAGCAGAGACTATTTAATTATTAAAATCAGTGTTTCCATCAATAGGTAAATAGATAATTGATTTAAACATGCGTTTATAATTTCCAGTATTATTAAGACATGGGGTCTCATGGCCGTATGCCTCAGTGACTGGTCGAGAATCTGGTGACCCGGGTACGATGCCGACCGACGCCAAATATTATTTCGAATTTTAATTGGGATTTTCAACTAAGAAAACTAGCGGCGAATATTAGAACTACAAACAGTGGTACACATTTACATGAAACTAAAACTATATGACTACAAAATAGTTATTTATGATATAGGTAAGTGTTAAAAGTGACATTTTATTTGGTGATAAGGAAGTTTGGGACACGATGCAACGCGGAATGGTCCAAACCTTCGAACAAAATGAAATTATTTTTAACACATATCATACACTAATTTTGCTACAAACACTATTTTTAGCTTCCGTCACCAGGTAAGGAAGGTATTATCTTTGGTAAAAAAATTCGGCGGTGAGTTTTTGATTAATAAGCACGTTTTAGAATCCTTGGAATAAGATTTTACTATTTTTACGATAATGTCTGTATGTATGTGTGTATGTGTGTGTGACGATTTTTTCGGATCCGATAACTCAAATACTACAATACAAAAAATTATAATTTCGTATTCCTTTTCTTTACATCCATGTGAAGAGATGATTAGATTTTGGTTATAATTGGTCAACCGGAAGTACCCCGATTTTAAGATTTTAACAGTTTTTTTTGAAAAAGCACTATTAAATATCATTTTTTCATATTTAATGTTATTGTAAATATTAAAGAATATTTTATTCTTTATACGATTTCATTACATTTCATAAACCAACTAGCTATGCTATAACCATGGAAACCGCTAATATATTAAGAAAATGTGTACATTTTTATATTGTCAACAAAAAACTGCGATGTATTTCCCCCATGTCATAATGAAGACTGGATTACCTGTAAGGTTTGATTTACATTAGCCGTACAATGACGGTACAATAACGGTACGATACTTCTTGGACTAATGTGTTTTAATGGACGCATTTACATCTACGTTCTCTGTACGATGACGGCCCAATGATATTTATTGATTTACATTAGCGATACGACAGTATAGTTTTGTTTCTATTGAAAAAATATTGTATATCATAGTAACAGCTTAATATTTCCATGCAAGGGGGCAGAGGTGTAAACTTTTTATTTTGGCTGTGGGTGCCTATATGTTTTTAAAAATGCAAATAATACAATGAAAATAACATACTTATTTTATTATACATATATATATATATATATATATATATATATATATATATATATATATATATATATATATATATATTATACATATATTTTCTTCGCAATATCCTACAATTATTAACATATCCGTTTGTTCGGCTTAATAGTAGTATTTTACTGCCATTATCATGACACGATTAAATAATGTCAGCTTACTCTTAAACAGATTGACAACTCATTTTTACAATATATGAAATATAATTTAAATGTTAGAGCGAAATTATTGTGGGTGCTGCGAACCCACACTTTTACTTTCTGTGGGTGCATGTGCGTCCGTGCACCCACGTAGTTTACGCCCCTGCAAGGGGGAGTGGTAGGTTGCGTTTGAAGAGTACGTGCACTTCAAATTGACGTTCATGCCAAAATCAGCCGAGTGAAAGTAAACATTGGTAAACATATGCTAGTAAGTGGTTGATTGACACTTGACATGTTTTTGACTTTTTCATATTTGTCTTTTAGTTAAACCAAAGTGTAGTCAAAATGAGCTAGAAATGAGAAATGATTATACATATACATTTATTGAACAAAAGTTCTCTGCTTATAACAAAAACGTGAAATGTACACTACAAATTATTACAGAAAATACATAAAAAATAGTATCGTTTTGTAAAATTTTCTGGATTTTCTTCATTTTCTTCTTCTTCTTTGACAAGAGGAAGGATAGTTATAGTCAAGTCAGTATTTGAGAAATTTTTAAACATTGCACGATATTTTGTAGTATTGATGGAAACATGACATATACACCACAAACTGTCATAATACATAAAAGACAAAACTATATTGTCATGGTATTTTATTATGTTCGTACCGTCGTGGTTCGTGGTACCGTCCAATGTAAATGCCTCGTGTAATTGACATATCGTCATTGTACCCTCATCGTACCGTCATTGTACCGCTAATGTAAATCAAGCCTAAATCTTTAAAAAGATAGTGCTCTGAGGTTACAGAATCAAAAAGTATAATATGCCGAAATGGGACATTTCTAAGGAATTGGTGCTATGTGCTTGTGGTCAATTCAAATATCTGTAGAATAGATAACATTACAAAAGCGAACCTTTGGTACTCTTTCCACGACAGTTATGCCGAAATCTACGAATAGAAACCGATTGACTCACTCAGAAATGGGTATTAAGCCGTGATGATACATTTATATTTATTTATTTCATGTTCTAGCTTATATTTTATTATTAATTATCGTACCTTTTCTCTCATTGAAAGTAATTAAAAATATAGTCGAATTCATCATTCCCAGTTATAACCCTCCTGCTCTGCATGTATAAGGGTCCGTACTACCAGTAACAGCATAACTAAATGTGCATATGTAACAGCCATAAAGATCTATCACTGAGATAGCGTATGAATTATTAATGCAGTATTAATTACTAGATACCGTTTTAGCAGGGAGACAACGCTCCCCTCGCAACCCCTGCATCGGCCTGCCTGATGCCTGATAATGTTATACACGGCTATCGCACCACGCTGTTATTAAATCTGCCCGAGAACAAACTGCACTGTCACACTACTGACACTTGACGCCAGATAATCCAAAGGTTAATTACAAGATTTTCACGCTCTTCAAATGAGATTTAGCGGAAAATTCATGCAAAGAAAATATATGAACATTGTTTAAGAATTACGCGGTTATGCACCACATAATAGACCTTCTCGTTAGTAAAGTTTGTAATTATTTCTACAAGTAGTAATTTCTTAAATTGTTGAAGTTTGCAAAATATAAATTAACTTTATATGCTCAACTGCATCACTATTCAATAATTTTTTAATGACACTGTAAAATTTAATTTAGTATCTGAATAAAACTAACCTTAAGTGTTAGTGCTGTAACTGTGCATTAGTGCTCCTCTTTCATATTTTTTGTAAAAGAATCTAAATTTTATTAATTTCTTTTTAAATTCTTTTTACTTCCTTGTACAAAGTAAAGGAAGTATTGTATCCGCGAAAAATTTCGATTTTCAGATTTCAACGGAAATATCCATTTTGACCATCCCTGAATCTATTTTGACTAATTTCGTCGTGACGTCTGTACGTACGTATCTCGCATAACTCAAAAACGGTAAGCCATAGAAAGTTGAAATTTTGTATTTAGAACCTCTATAACATCTAGTTGTGCACCTCCCTTTTTGGTCATTACATAATTTTCAGAAATGGTACTTTAGCCTATAATAGATTTTAATGAAAAACTATATTAAAATATATAAGACTTTTATATCAATTGGAAAAACATAGCAGATTTTAGTTAAAACAGGCTAACCGGAAGTGATACATTACCTGAAGTTGTTAACAGTTTTTCTTGAATTAAATGGTTTCATTTTGATTTTAGAAATAAATGTTTCAAATAAGAGTTTTAGAGAATTAAATTCTGCGTCTAGCACATCAAGTATTATTATTAAACTAGCCCTTTGTATAAGCGAGATATGTAAATTTAAAACTTATATATAATGAAGCTTGCTATGGATTATGACAAAAAATAACAAAAAAATAAAAAATAGATGTTACGGTCAAATTACGTCAAATACGTGCAATTTTATAATTGAGTCTATACTTCATATTAGTCTTGCGTACAAGGAAGTCGTGTGGTGTCCACATCAGATTTTTTAAAATACTAATGCCTGGCTTCATTGTTTTAATTTAACGCATTGTTAAATTTAACAAAGGGTTAAATTTTAACATACTTATGACAAATGAAGACCGCAGGGGAAAAATGATCACAGTCCGTAAATGTTAGTTTTGAGAAAACCACAATTGAGAGTTTATTGAGTCATATATTGTACAACAAACGAGAAATTTGAAAAATACATATTTTTTTAGACATTATATTTATTTATATTTATGTTTACATTAAATGTTTATTAAGGATAATTTTAGTACATAACAAGTTAAACATAAAAAAATACATTAATGGAAATCTTAAAATGCAAAAACCGATCAGGGTCCGGACTGATCGGTTTTACTTCAGTATTGATAGGGGAATTGATTCTTCAGAACTTTCACTTTGCACGATATGATCAGCAAGCAATGAGGTCATGCACGATTTTTTATTTTTAACTTTAACCGATAAAGTAATGAAAAATAATAGACCCGTATTTTTATTTTTCCTCAAATCGATCTTTAATACTGAAAAAATTGCAATTAAAAATGACATTGATCAAACCGCGGCTGATTTTCTCCGCCTCGTCCCTTGCCCAGTGACGTCAGGGTATTATAAATGCGGCCATTTTGATTGTCACATTAGGTTAAATGTGAAAGTGACATTTAAAGATAACCTGAAATTTATGAAAGTAAACATGTCGCTGAAACGCTGTTTTGTGCCATCGTGCCAAAATACTAGCGAAAATTATGAGAAAATATTTTTAATAGTAGGCACCGCGTGATACAAAAAATACAACTCGAAAAACAGTTACTGTTTGTATTGAAAAATACAGATTTGTTACGCAACAAAACAATAGTAATGAAATTCTAAGAAAGAACAACGTAGACAAATGTTAATCAGACGAAAAAGTAAAAACGAATGACGAATGACTAATGACCAGCAGCTGAGTGATACGTGGATAACTTCAGGTCAAATGAAAATTATATTTATAAAAATGAATAGAATGATGTTATATTAATATATTATGGCATTTCTATCAAATATTTAGATATGTAATTCTCAATTTTTAATATATTTTTTTTTCTTTAATAATTCTGTGTCGATATAATAAGGCTGTATGAAATGAGTCTGAACTTGCAGTGTGAAACGCTAACGTCACAACATGGCTAGTTTCTTACAACTTTTTAAAAATGTCATACTATAAAACGATTTTATACGACAAAAAATGTAAATAAAAAATAATTTATTCATATAGATCGATAAATTAGACTATGCTTGTTTGATTGTAACAAAAAAAAAATTATTCTTGAATACCAAACGAAACTCAGCCGAAGCCTACGCATACGATTCTCAAAATCTAACGAACGTACAATAGTTTGTAGCAGCCAATTAAAACAAAACATTAATATCACTTGAATGATTCAACATTAGATTGTTTTTTAACTGTCACTGTCAACACAGCTGTCGTAAGTCATATGTATTGTAATTTCAATATTCAAAATTTATTAGACATATATTATATGATACACTCATAATTTTTCTAAATTTATAGAAGGTATGTACGTTCATAATATGGCAATAGTCACCTAAAATTCCGTTTTAACAATCCATTGCATCGTTCTGTCAATGCAGGAGCACACATTTTCAAATGTCATAACGATATTCCAAGTATATGGACACGCTAAATTTATTAGAAGATCACAAAACGTACCCGGAATTGTTTAAAAACATAATATGATAGATGTGATCTGAGTAGAGTACTGATATACTAAACACAAGTGGTAGTGACAAGCACAGTTTCGTATGCGAATGTTCCTCCTTGGTGCGAATGATAACATCAAGTGATCCATACCCATATGCGATGTAAATGCGCACGGAATTTTCGCGTACGACCAAACAATTTCGATTCAAGAATACCAATATGCAGTTCGCATGCGCATCTCTTACGTATGAAAAAAATTTCAAGAATCGGGCCCTTGGAAACATCGACTACAATTTCTTTGGATTGTGAATGAATCCCTTTCCTGTCTATACCAATTTTAGATGTTGATGAAGTGTTTTCCTCGCTTAAATATTAGCATATAATGGGGTGTATTCTGTAAAAAAAATGTTAATTTTAACATGCCTTTAAAAAATTATACTTTAACATGACTGTTAACAATAAATTCGTTTTTTGGTATTCTCTACGCGAAAATTTGACACGGCTGTTAAAATCATAAATTTTAACAGGTCTGTTAAAAACTAGAATGAAGTGATCAGCAAGATAGAAAAAAGGCACGTCTTTACTAAAGTCATGTTGTTAGTAACCATAAAACAAATAAATAAACATGATAAAAAGAGTAAACAACTGTCAGTTTATGTGTCACTTTGAAATTTTAGAAAACGAATCTGTCTGTCACAATAGAAATAATGCAAGAAAATAAATAAAAATCTGCTGCATATTCATGTCTCATTTTTCAGGTTCCATATTAAAAATGAATTATATTGAAATTGTAAATATTTAGTTATCATTAGGTATGTAAAAATTCTTCTTCTTGATCCTCAGAATTGACTATCCAAACGTTAAGTTACGTTGGTTTGGCAAACAACACAGGAATAAGCAATTTTAACTGCATTTATACCTACTTTATAACAAAGAACTATGTTTTACGATACATCTAAATTGTGCTCTCGGTATACCATTCAAAGATTCAGTTGTGAATCTTTCTCAAATTATATTAATTAAATATTTCTACTGACATCAAGCTGTGATATACAGACATACGATGGAACAGGTGACCGTTATTAAAAAATATACTCCGTAAAACAGTTGTATATTGTATTAAATATCACCTAGATATTTTTTATCATCATCCATGGTAATTTTCTATTACATTTTCATTAATTAGAAGTGCAACATATTCAAATGCTGTTATAATTTTATTGTATAAACGTATGTTAAAATTTTAAAGGCATCGATTTGAATGACGTTAAAATATGCAGTTTTAACACCTAATTTTAACAAGTGTGTTAAAATTTTAACAGAATTGATAGTTAGAGAATAGAAAATACATTTTAACAGCAAGTTTATTTTTAACATACTGTTTAAAATTAACAGTTTCCTTACAGAATACACCCCAATAATTACTAATAAGTAGATTACAATTATTATTGTAAACATTTGGCTAAACATCAACATATCTAACCCCCCTACAATTACATTTCGACCCGTCCAAGTACGAATTTTAGGTTCTGCGCAAACAAGGTCAGTTTCAACTTAACGCGCGCAAGTTATACATACAATTATTTTTATTATATTCGTTATGAAATCCACGAGAATGCATTTTTATTCACTAGAATTAAGAAGTTAGCAGGAAATGTATTAGATTTTCACTGTACGACATTCTTTCTATTTTCCGTTTCAGGTCAATATAGTAAAGCAATAAATATCTGCTATATTTGTGTAAAAAATCCGCCCCAATATTAACCCCATCTGAATTTTATACCCCTACAAAAACAACCCAACAACATCCAATTCTAATTTACGATACCAATCACAGTCGTCATGATTCATCCCCATCCATAAAACAATGCATCGAACTCTAGCATTCGGCTCAAATTTCTACTGGTTCAGATTCGGTGTGCGTGGTGGCGCGGCGGTCGCTTCCGCCTGCGAATGCACAATGCAACTTCCGGTGCGGTGACAACTGACTGACGCGCCACGCACTGCTAGCGGCAGGCGCGGGAACTACGAGCCGGAGAGATACATTCGCATTCACGATTCACGTGTACCACATACATCATCAGACAATGAGCTGGTCTAGGGTAGACACCCCTGCAAGGGATGTAGACTTCTGATGATACCAAGGGAGGAGTTCTTAAAATGAAGGATGGTTAATAAAGATGTTCTTAGTTATTGTCAAATTAGAAATGTAACTCCCGATTTAAATACACATATTTGAAATGAACAGGGTGAAACGAATTTGACTTCCTTATATGATTGTAGCTATTTGTGTATTAAGAGCGCAAAATGGTACATTGTCGATTGAAAGGCGGAGCTGACCCACGATGTAGGAGCGCGGCATTCCTTCGAAATCGACAATGTGCATTTGCGTTCGAAACACACTCAAGATTTTTTTCTACAATCGCCATAATAAATTCAACATTGTTTAGAGACCTATCCCTATCTACTAATTTTCAGCATATATTTGTTACAAAATATAAAAATTGAATTTTTTAATTTGCTTTCACTGTTTGTTAATCACAGTGTTTAATTTAGAGTTAAAAATTCGGAGAGTAAGCGTTTTTACTGTTTTGTTGCGCATGAGCGGCAAAGTGGAATTTTGCGTTTACAAATGTAAGCGCAAATGCGCAAATGCCTGCTTTTTATATTAACTGTGGAAAAAATATCTTATGTACGCTTCAGAAAATTGGTTTTGGTCCTTGTGGGTCAATTTTTTGAAACAATTTCATTGGTAAATTGAATGATTTTAACTTTTTGAGTTAATGAGAAGAAAATTTTAAAATTTATGCTCGCGATAAAACTTAAACTTGATTTTTACTTCCCGCTAACCTTTATAAGGGAGGTACAAAGATCGTGCTAAAAATCGCATATCGAGATTTTGGTAAATGACCGCGTTTTAAGGTCCCCAGAATCCGAATTTAAAATTTTCACGATGATGTCTGTGTGTATGTATGTGTATACGGATCCTCCACTTTAACTCAAATACTATCATTCAGAAAATTATGAAACCATGTATTCTTGCTCTACTTTAATAAGGAGAGAAGACATTAGATTTTGGTGTAAATCAGATAATCCGAAATGACACATTACTTGAAGCTCAAAATAGTTTTTCTTTTCGAAAAATATTTTAAAACGTTATTTTTTTGCAATTTATGTTATTATGAAATTAAATAGTCTTGCATTAATACTTTTCAATATATTTTTTCTAAATAATTGCGTAGGCTTCCACATTCTAAGTCATGAGAAATATTCGTTTTCCGGGAATGGACTGTCATATATTTTGAGTCAGAGCTCAACGTTTTGCCTCTAGCGTGGTTTACACGTCGGGTAACCTTGTAAACTGACTCTCCTCCTCTTGTTGCTTAAACTCGGCCTCTAGCGTGGTTGACACGTCGGGTAACCTTGTTTAAGACAGTACTATCCCCCTTGCTCCTGAAGATGCCCCATACGTCTGCGGGCGAAACCTTGAGCTCTGACTCAAAATATGACACAGTCCATTCCCGAAATATGACACAGTCCATTCCCGGAAAACGAATATTTCTCATATTTTTTCTATTTGGTTCTTTAATATGTTAAGTATTTCTTTATGACATTCAAATGAGTTACGTAAAGTACATATTAAACAACCGAAATAAAAATTCTTGAACATAAAATAACGCATATTTTTAAATTTTTTTTGACAAAAGGACCAAAATAGAAGATATAGTATAAAATACAAGTTTCTTAAGACACTTCAGCGCACTTGTCGCCTTAAAAAACTCGCGACAAGCCGCTCGTTTCTAACAAAAACGCGTGCGCTAAAATCATGTTTTATGAAACTTGTATCTTAATGTATTATTTTAGATTAAATTATAAATTAATCTATAATTTAAATCCTTGGTTAGACAGTTCAGATCTCAAATGTATGTACCTAACTGTCAGATATAACTGTCATTGTCAATGAACTAATCATTTCAAACTAATAGTGGTAATGTTTAAAAAAAAAATAGTAAATAGAACAATAGTTATATAGAAAGGAACTTAATATAGTTTCCAGCATGAGTAAATATGTAAGTGTATTCAAATTAATAAAAATTAAAAGGCGGGAGGTACTGTGTGGCCAAAACAATTTTTTTTAAATGGAATATATATTAAAATAACATTATTACAGAGAGTACTTTTTTAGCTTTTCACATATTATTTACGGCCAAGCCAAGTAGCTTGGATTGAAATTAAAAGCTTAGTTTGGCTTAAAAATTCAAGATTTTTAAAATTTCAAGCTTGGCTTGGCTTGGCGTGTACTTTAAATCTAAATCTTTTAAAATTTAAGCTTGGCCTAATTTTCTAGGTTTCTCAAGTTTTTTAAGCGGGAACTTATTTACTTTTACAAATTGTACTTCATTTCACGTAATAAAATAGTGGTGGGAAGATAGGAGCAATATGATCTTGTTGTTTGATTAGATAATATCGGGGTGTTATCCAATCAAAAATCAAGATCAAACTATTCCTATCTTCCTACCACTATTTTCTTACTGAAATAAAGATTAACTCTTTTGACTGCAGTTTCAGCCTTTAAAAGGGATTGTATGCTGTAATACTGTCCTATTTATAATTTTTGAAACGAAGGCGCATTTTTTAACAAACATCAGTTTCATTGAAGTTTGCATAGACGTATTGAAACTTTGAAAATGTATGCCACCTCCAAAAAATTATGGTTTTGTCGGATTCCTTGATATCAACTCGTATGGAAAGCTTGTTTTCAACTAAGCTACTTCATAGTCGAAGTCAAGCTATCAAGTTTTAAGCTAAGACCGTGAAACTCTAGTAGTAACTTACGAGTTTATGACAAAAGATTTAGTATAACACAGTTTATTAGTAACGCCATTGGCATATTACCCATTGTTGGGTGTGCCAATCTGCTTTATACGCAGATATCGGTAATGCCAATGACATATTCGGACCGTGTCGGCGTTACCAGCAGTCACTACATACTCATTACTGGCGTGGAAAGTGCACCACAGGGGTCACTTTTGTGGGATTTGAAATTAGAAATAATTTTGGCGTCGGTTGAGATCGAACTCTGGTCCCCAAAATTTACAACCAGGCACTTAGGCACACGGCCACGAGGCCCAGTCTCTTAATAAAATGAAATGCAAAAAAAACGTTGGGAAAATTGAACATTAAATTAATCCTAAAAATCTGATGTGGCCAGCACATTACCTTCCGTCATTTCCATATATTTTGTACAAATTCCATACAGAAAGTTTTTCCTATATTTAAAATACATTACCTTGTGTCAGTTCTATGTATATTGTACAAATTTCATATAGAAAGTTTCATGTGCCTAAGAGATTCTACATTTCCAGTATAATTATAACACAAACATGTCAATTGCACTTGACACTGACATCTGTCAATCAGCATTTTCTTAATATTGTAGCGGTTTCCATGGTTATAGCATAGCTAGCTGCTTTATGAAATTTAATTTCTTTATAATTTTTTAACTCTATATCCATTGAATATGAAGTATAAAATGTAATCAAATCGTATAGAGAATAAAATATTCTTTAATATTTATAATAACACTAAATATGAAAAAATTATATGTAACAGTGTTTTTTGGCACGATAACATTACCTCCCTTACCTACGGTATGACGGGAGATAAAAATGATATTTAACAGTGTTTTTTCAAGAAAAACTGTTAAAATCTTAAAAGGAGGGTACTTTCGGTTGACCAATTATAACCAAAATCTAATCATCTCTTCACATGGATGTAAAGAAAAGGAATACGAAAGAATTATAATTTTTTTGAATTGTAGTATTTGAGTTATCGGATCCGAAAAAATCGTCACATACACATACACATATGTACATACTACATACATCATCAAAATAGTAAAATCTTATTCCACGGACTGTAAAACGTGCTTATTCATCAAAAACTCACCACCGAATTTTTTGACCAAAGACAATACCTTCTTTACCTAATGGTGACGGAAGGTAAAAAGAATAGATATCTAACTATTATTTAACTGTTGGTCTATTATAAGTTGGTGAAAACAGCCAAAATATCCCCTACCCCGTACGAGATCATTGGCAATAGGATATTATAATATAATCTGTCCTATTCGATTTACAATTTATTCTATCCCTATATTAGTTACAAACTACTATAAATCATTATTGGGTATTATTTAGTATGAATTCTAAGTCCTATTCCAATTTCCTTCATTGGTCTGTTAAACACTGAAATGTTGATCCAGTATTGAAATAGTGGACATTGGAGAGTATGTTATAATAAACAATCCGGTCTAGAGTTCGGTGTAAGTTATTTACGATGTCGCGGGCAGCTTTGGCGAGGGAAAACAATGTATCACGCGTTTCTTTTGTTTAAGACGTTATGTCGTCTACAAATCACTGACCACGTTCCGTACAAGTCCAAGTGACCACACCGGAAATGTACACACAACCCTTTCATGGATTGAAAATAGAGCTATTCACTACCATAAAATTTCCATTAATCAATATTGACCGAAGTATGTTTTAATACAATTTTTTGCAACAATGTCAGTTTGTTATTACCTGGGAAAAAATTCAATTTCCATACCGAAATTATTTTGTGAATAGCAAAAAATCCATCAGGGAAAATAAAAAGTGGTCGGTGGAATTCTTTATTAGTTTGGTTCAGTATGATTTGCGACATGTCGAATGAAGGGTTTGTGATACACTGGCTATACAATCATTGATCCTCCCTTTGCCCCACACCGCTGAAATATACAAACGATGAATCGTTCAGCAGTTCCCAAAATACTCGTACAAGCATGATATTCCAACCATTATTGTATATCATAACTTGTTTACCATGATGATGTCTATTTATATTTAACACTACTAGCGATTCACCCTGGTTTCAGCGAGGTTTTGTCCCACCCAAAATCTCATAAGATTTCTTAAGACGCAAGCGATCTAAACTAAATCTAAGCACGAGTTTAAAATGAATTTAGTCTGGGATTATTTCAAGAAAAGAAAGTCGGGAAAAATATAAAACCAAGAAATGTCAAAAATATACTACTATCTATTATTCTTCACACACATTTTACTCATCCACTAAAGCTTTAATTTTAAAAAATTGTATGATGTTCTCTATCCCTATTTATAATGAACTATTAATCTAACAACAAATATATTTGTCATTAGTAGGTACCAGGGCCGGATTGGCCAGTCGGGATAATCGGGATTTCCCGAGAGGCCGCGTCTTTTTGAGGCCGCCGCTCGGTGATTACAAACTAAAATTTGAGTATGTAGCATCATCTAATTAACTTCATCGCGTAACCGTTCTTATTTAGATTGTTTTTAATACTTTTTAATTCTTGACAAAATTTCTTTCGGTGTTGCAGATATAGTCCGAGCTCGAATATATGTTTTGATAATTGCCTACTTTGTAGATTTTGAATGAATGGAATTATAGTTAAGGTATTGTCCGGTGTTGGTGTGCTGGGTTACGGTAGGGTAGACTGATGTTACTAGTCCATGGTTCGTTTTCTCTGTTAAAACATCCAAAAACGGAAGAAATCCATGAGATTTTTCTCCATTGTGAACCTAATATAAAGTATCATCGACATATCTAAGCCAAAGTTTAGGACTTATATTGGCTGTATCTAGTACTAATTCTTCAAAAAATTCCATGTATAAATTGGCTATACCTGAAAAGAACCCATCAGCAAACCATCTTCTTGTACAAAATATCTATCTTTTTCTTGGAAATATGAGTTCTGTAGGCAGCACTGCAAAAGTTCTATAATACCATCAAGAGGCAAGTCGGTTTTATCTTTTAAGTTGATATCTTTTTCAAGTCTTGTTTTGATCATTTCTAGAAATTTCTAGTAAATAAACTTACAACATCAAAGCTGACCAGAAGATTTTGTGGTTGTAATTGTAGCTCAAAAGTTCTACAAAATGTTTTGAATTCTTCAAATAGAAATTGTGATAGCTTGTAAGTAGAAGAATTTATGGACCTTCTGACGGGTTTCTGATATGCTTAAATCTTTCTTGTGGATTTTTGGAAATTCCCCCGTACAGGTGTGGAAACTTGCTAAAATATGGAGTGATATCTGTTCTTGTTATAAACGGAATATAATTCTTTATATGTCTTAAGAGCACGGTACTCTTTATTTTCTATAGACGTAGTAGAATGTTTTCCAAGTTTCTTATAATTTCCTTCATTCAAAAGCTCTTCTATTTTCTGATCATATAAATTGGTATCCAATATTACTGAAACACTTCCATTATCTGCGGGTAGAATCTTGGTTGTGTTATCTTTCAATGCTTTATTTATTTCGTTTTCAAGAATATGTTTGATCAGATATTTTTTTCTTCAGAATTTTCCTCATTCTCCATTTATTAATGATTTCATATTGTCTATAACTTTTAAACGAAACTAAATGTTATTTTCTTAACTACAGAATGTTCTATATTTTAAATAGGTACTATTTTTAGGAGCGTTTTTTATATTTCAACATCTTTTATAACTGTTCAATTTCTATGTAGGCAAAAAATTCGTATTATCCAATACCAAAACTAATTTATTATTTTCTGGCAATATAATTACAAATTTTTAAAATAACTGGAGATGAGGCTGTTCATATTAGAATTTTCCCGGGCCGCTGAATCTTCCCAATCCGGCCCTGGTGTAGGTACCTATTCCTATCATTATAGTTCAATCTGAGATCAAGGTCATAGAATATTGAAAATATGTAAAATATTTCGGCTTAACGAATAACAATTAATAGGTACTTTCTAGAATTCTATTTTCCTATTTTTGTGTTTGTATGTAGATGTCAAAAAAGCAAAAATGTAGAATTGCGCATGCGTTAATAGTATTTTTTACCTTTCGTCACCTTTAGGTAAGGAAGGTATTGTCTTTGGTCAAAAAAATCGATGATGAGTTTTTAATCAATAAGCACGTTTTAGGGTCCCTAGAATACGAATTTACTATTTTACGATGATGTCTGTATGTGTGTGTGTGTGTGTGTGTGTGTGTGTGTGTGTGTGTGTGTGTGTGTGTGTGTGTGTGTGTGTGTGTGTGTGTGTGTGTAACAAAATTTTCGTCTGCGATAACTCTAATACTACAGTTACAAAAATTATAATTTTTTCGTATACTTCTTCGTTACATCCATATGAAGAGCTGATTAGATTTTGGTTACAATTGGTCAACCGGAAGTACCATCATTTGAAGATTTTAACAGTTTTTCTTGAAAAAACTATGTTAAATATAATTTTTTCACATTTGATGTTAATATAAATATTAAAGAATATTTTATTCTCTATACGATTTGACTGCATTTTATACTTAGTATTAAATGGATATAGAGTTAAAAAATCTGATGTGGCCAGCACATTACCTTCCGTCAGTTATATGAGGTATTTACGAAAATTCTACCGGTGAACTGTTACCGGTAAACAGCTTTTATCAGTTTATAGCTACCGGAATCGATATTTTAAGAACGCAAGTGGTAAACAGGGTAGATCCATAACATACGAGAAAATTTGAAAATTTAAAACAGGTTACAAATTTAACGTAGTTAACAAAATGAGCAGAGTCCTACTTTGAACACTTTTACCGCGCACGCTTCGCTTTGCATCACTACCTTTTTTTGAGATTAGATTCTTCTTGAATCCGGTAGATGGATTTTGCTAGATATTGAACAATTTTCGAACACGGTAATTTTTTACCACTCGTGTTTTCGAACACAGCCGGTAGATGCGGTATCTACCGGTAAAATTTTCGTAAATGCGTATGTATTTTCTATAAAATCCATACAGAAAGTTCCTTGCAAAAGATTATAAATTTCTTATGTACATTACCTTTCGACAGTTGTATGTATTTTATAAAAATTTCATACAGAAAATTTCGAGCAAAAAGATCCTAACACAAATATACTACGAATATGTCATTGCACTTGACACTGACATCTTTCAATCAGAATTTTCTTAATATAGTAGCTGTTTCTAGCATAGCTGGCTAATTTATGAAATTTAATTTCTTTATAATTTTATAACTCTATATCCATTTAATATGAAGTATGAAATGTAGTCAAATCGTATAGAGAATACAATGTTCTTTAATATTTATAATAACATTAAATGCGAAAAAATGATATTTAACATCGTTTTTTCAAGAAAAGCTGTTAAAAACTGCAAATGAGAGTACTTCCGGTTGACCAATTATAACCAAAATCTAATCAGCTCTTCATATGGATGCAACGAAGAGAAATACGAAAGAATTATAATTTTTGGAATTGTAGTATTAGAGTTATCGTAGACGAAAATTTTGTTACACACACACATCCACACACACACACACACACACACACACACACACACGCACGCACACACACACACACACACACACACACACACACACACACACACACACACACACACACACACACACACACACACACACACACACACACACACACACACACAC